>JAYWMT010000062.1:0-221516 GCA_039090855.1 Macrothele yani
TCAATGCTGAAACGTCGTCTGGACATCATTTCAGGCTAATCCCACACTGAAGGCAACCACATTACCAGCAAACTTCTAGACCAATTATTGAAACGGCCATTATTCCGCTTCTCTCGCAGGAGACTTTTGTCGGAGCTCGCATCGCACCCACGTGCTGTGTTATAATTTACATATGGCGTGTATACTCACGCTGATATACTCACATAACATCTCCAGTAGTCGCTAAATTTCCATATCCGCACGTTTTCCCTTCGAAACCGCAATATTCCTAACTTTTTGGGATCAGTGTATATATGTAATCTCGTTGATGAACTAATAAAGTTTTTGTAAATCGTCAAAAACGGGTGCCGCTTTTTTTCGAATTGCAGGAAGAAAAACTGCACGCGCGCTACCCAAAAGAATATATCATCACACTGACGTCATAGGCTTTCTTTACGAAGGTTTTTCAAGGCTGTACATAGCTCTGGAAAATTTCTTCTATTATGGTGATCTTCAGCTCTATATTCTCATCATATCTACGAAATGGGGTTGAAAACTTAAAACAATATAAATTACGAAGGTTTCATAAAAGACAGCACGGACAGTCTGCTGTGCTATGACTTCTCCTGTGTGTTTACAGAAAACTTCAGATATGCGATTGTGAAAATGAAGACTGCTAAAAGAATCAAGCATTATGCGGTCATTGAGTACCTTTATTTAAAGGGAACGTAACCGAAAGAAATTCATGAGGGCATGTAGCAAACGATGGGTTAAAAACCGAGTTTCAGAATTTAAACACGGAGAGATAGTGATGAAGATGCACCCAGCAGTGAGAGACTTGTAACCATGTCCACACATGTAAAATGTGGATGTCATTCATGATCTGACCAAGAAGAACCGCAGAATAATATTGAAGCACACTGAGAGAACATTTCCCATGAGCTACCGCACGATGTTGTATTGAATGTTTTAGGAATGAAAAAGATTTCTTTATCTTGGGTTCTCAAAGCACTGAATGCAGATCAAGAAACAGAAAAGTGTATTTATGAGATTGTGCAGCATTTTGAAGGTAATGAAGCTGTTTTAGGGACATCATTGGCTTCACTGTTTATACTAATAATTTATCGTATTAGCATCACTAATCATACTGTAAGTTATCGAGAATTTCTTGAAAAGTTATCATTTTTATGTCTTTTCTGTGCAGTCTAATCGCAGAAAACAATGAATTTCTTTCATACCAGATTTGTAGAATATGAAACGGAAATTTTGCAAACAGAAATGCAAAATACTTTTGGAGAAAACTTACCGCTCTTAAACATTTCGTTCACAACCATGACTCTCGTTACATATATCTAAAGTACATTTTAAACAAAACTGAGCAGGAACAGCACATGAGTCGTCAATTATCAGTTGCTGACACATGTTGAGTGGCTATATTTTTATTTATTCGGAATATAAAATAAAGTGTTAAAGTGTGTGTTTATTTTGTAGAAGCAAAATGTGTCATTAGTGGCGTAAGTTCGTCTGTTTGCTTGCCTCCAAGCAGATGACTCCCATATATTCTCGTCCTGAAATTAGACAATGAGGTATCCTCATTTTTCAGAAATGAGATGTTCACTGATAGTAAACAGAAATCTTTCTATTACAACTATGCATCAGGGAAATAAGGTACCCGCTATCTAAGTGTCGCACTGAAAATAAGGTACCGATATCTAGAGTGTCACTGAGAAGAAGTGCTCATTAACAAAAGTAAGTACACGTTTAGAGAATTTTCGGTTTGCAACAAGTCCGAGGAATAAAAGAAAACAAATATCTGTCTGTACTGAGAAACGTTAAAATTAGTGAAAAGCTAAAATATAACAGTAAAAAAGGGATTCCATAGTTTCTGCGAAAGAAAAAAAAAAGCGAGTATCCGCTGTTTCCACTTGTTCTTAAAAAAAAGACAAGAAATTTTATCTTTACTAAAAACAATTCCACACAGATAAAAGAAATTTTCTTATAACTTTTCACCAAGGGTTGTCGGAAATAATCTAATGTGTGAAGGAATGAGTAAAACGCCCTTTGTTAAAGATTCCTTCAAAAAAATGCTTCCAGTTGATAAGGACTACGAAACTTACACATATGATAATAATAAGTGTATTTATCATTTTAAGAAACAATGCAGCACAATGTACTTAACAGTCGAGTATGAAAACGGCGCACCAACGGAAAAAACAACAACAGCAAGTGACTGAATAAAAACAAAAGCATTTAACTGGAATGTACACATCGTTTTTACGAAGAAGTCACTTATCAACAATGAAGATGAAACTGCGGTGTTTTTACAAAAGTAAATTTTAAATTCCTAGGAAAAACGTTTTTCTATTGGCAACAAAATATTTAATAGACATATTTATTTTTTAAAATCTGTTTTCCTTCCTCTGAGACACTGGCGATTTATTTCTCAAATAGGAAGCAACGGATTACTTCACGACTGATGAAAATCTGAAACTGTTCAGATTCCTCATCATCCAAAATTGAAAACTTTGATGTCCTAGGTGCTGTAACGAAGAGCACACCCGAACGGAAATCGATAAGAAGCTGCGGAGTTCGATTCCCGCTACAGACGCCTTGTGATCTTCAAGTTTCTGAAATGATGTTACGTGTTGAACAATAAAATAGTATATTCTCAGTGTCGTGTCAATAAACATTTAATTGTTTTTGTGAATGTCACTGGAGCCGATAAAAAAAAGAAACTCTGCTATTGGGAAATCAAGGAATTACGCCATTTTAAATGCACAAAGATTTTTTCCTCTTGGCATGAAATAAGAGAGCAGGCACACTGAATTCTTCGGCAAGTATTATATGAAACGTGAGGTGGAACAGTGAGTTAAAAAGGAAAGACTGAAAAATGCCGTGAGAGATGATAACAACCAAGATATATACACCCTTCCCCGCGCAGAATATTTGCTCCGGAAATAATTAATATGTACATGAATTTTTGTCTTCAAGTACAGTTTCCATTTTGCAGTCCACAGCAGATGCACTCATAATTAAAAACTTCAAGCGCTGTTTTTGATTGACTGACTTAGAAGAGAACGATTTAATGAAAAAAATCCCATTGGGTTTAATAAAAACGGGTGGTATAACATTTGGCGGGAATAGTCATGAACTATTTGTATAAATCCCTCTGGAGAATTTCCGGCTACTCATCGGTGAAGGTGCTATATGATCGAAAGGGCTGATGAACAGAGGAGAGGCGTATCTAGGCATTTCTGCGCCCGGAGCAAACCACAAAATATTTTGCTCCCCACTGAAGCCGTTAAGACAAGAGAGCTTCAGTGCCGGAAATACACTGCTGGACAATTGCTAAGGACGGATCATAAACGGCTATATAGCGCATAAAAAAGTAAGTGTGGTTGGATGCCAAGTGAAATAAAATAATGTCAGAATGCCAGGACATTACAAGAAAGACAATTTATTGTGCTCTGAAATCCAGAAGGCTTTGGAACGTGTTCAAGGGAACAAACAGGCCATTTTGTGCAGAATACGTAAACGTGAAAAAAATGCAATTACCGTCCGCAGGCGTTCCGGCATAAGATGTCAATACGGGATATGGCCACCATGGAGGGCGATGCAAGATTCCACACGTCGTGTCATGCTTTGCACAACATTATCAAGCAGCTGTTGGGGTAATTTATCCCATTCCTCTGTCACTGCACGGATGAGGGTGTCCTTGTTTATTGGAGGGCATTGGCGACCAGCAAGACTCCCCCCAAAGCATCCCACACATTTTCAATGGGATTCAGATCTGGAGAACGTGCTGGCTATACGAGGCGTTGAATATCCTCGCTCTCAAGACACTCCTGGACAGCGACTATTCGATGACATGTTGCGTTGTCGTCCATGAAAATGAATCTATCACCGACAGCACCACAGACTACGCGAACATGAGGTAGCAGAACATCATTAATGTATCGTTGGCCAGTCATAGTCCCAGCTGGAATCACATAGAGGGACGTACGGCCATTGATCATGATGCCAGCCCATACCATGACACTACATGTCGGATATCGGTCCCTTTCCTGTATGTTTGCTGGACAATATGCAATACCACTATCACGCCAGATCAGTTGTCGTCGACAATCAGACGATAGACTGTATCTTCTCTCATCTGAGAAGAGGACAGCAGACCAGTCGTTATCAGTCCAATTGCGATGTTGATGGCACCATTGCAAACGGGCGGTACGGTGACGTCTGGACAATGGGATGCACACAACAGGACGGCGGGCGTATATTCCTCCTTCATGTAAACGTCTGGCGACAGTTTTTCGGGAGATCCGCTTGCCAGTAGCAGCCATAAACTGATTTGCTACCTCACTAGCTGTGCTGCGCCGGTGTCTTTTTGTTGATAGCACTATGTACCGATCTTCTGCAGGTGTCGCACTGCGAACACGACCTCCCCCGTGACGTCTGCTACACTCTCCATTTGTTTGAAATGATTTCCAAAGCTTTGAAACAACACTGTGGCTGACGTCGAACTCCCTGGCAACATCTGTTATTTTTCGCCCTTCTTCAATCTTGCCAATAATACGGCCACGCGTAAAATCATCTAGGTGATGTCGGGAAGACATACTGAAAATTGCAAGTTCGTCAATTGATTCTTTCCCTTTCAACTTTGCGTTTGAACAACAACGGTCAATACGCGTCCAAATCCTTTATATCTCTTATCAGCGCTATGACGTCACGAACAAGTTCAGCAATCCAAAATTTGCATACGCACAACACGTCTTACTGTATCCCGCACTTATGCTAATTTCCACATTTTCCTGCCTTCTATTTTATGGTTGCTATAGTTGCTATTGTCATCCGTCCTTAGCAATTGTCCGGCAGTGTATTACAATCTTGCTTGTTCCATGGTTTTTAGGATAGTACAACCGGTCTCTTGTGTGTTGATTGCGCACAGATTTGCATTATTTAGTATTCACACGCAAAATAAATTACAATTTTTCAAAAAAACTAACACTGGGCACCGGGAGTTGCTTCTGACGTTTCGCTTTACACTCAATTTCATACCTTTTTTTTATCACATTCTCTTGTAGTTAATTTATAACTAATGATCACTAACGATTGATTTTAAGAACGGGCTAGTTTTTCGGCAGACTAGAGAAAGTTTTTGATATTTTAATTGTAGTTTAACAACCTGACTTTTAAATATTTTTATTGGAGTATGATACTACAAATAGGTTATTACGGAATTAAAAACTTAGTTCCGTAATAATTCTCTTGTGGGCAACACCCAAGAGAAGGTTTGGTGCGTCTCTTTTATTACTTACATTAAGGATGTTCTGCGTAGTGAAGCTGAACTGAATGCGGAACGCCATTTAGGGATGTAACATACAACATGTGAAGAGAGCGGTAAGATCCCTAACTGCTCCGGAGAAACGACCCTTGGTAGCACATTAAATGGAACAAATCCAGCTTGCAGTAGTGGCAGTAACGATCGAATTGCCCCAGTGAATCTTAAAAAAAGAGAACTACATCCTTATTCTGTAAGTACGAACAACAGCGTCATCATTTCTGAATGTGAGCACCTTACATCCTCAGAACATTTTGTAGAAGAAATGCTAAGTTTATGCCGCTAAGCTACCGAAACTGGCGAAAGAAATTAGGAGTAAATTCTGAAACTCTGTACCAGAAACTGGTGCAAAAGTTTCAATTCCGATTTTAACCAGATTGTACCCACTGATTTTTGCGCCCTGTCTTGAGCTGCGCAAGGGAGAGTGGCCCCGCTTGCCCCGCCCTAGTGACGAATAAAAATTAAAGAGTAAAGAGTCTCACTTCCAAATGGTATCAACAATTTCTTTTATATTGATGCTGCTTGATGATTTCAGGAGTTCTTACAAACAAGGTTACAATCGATATTGAATTAAATAAAGAAAATATAAAGAACAAAGACAACGACGAAGTTTTAAGAGAGAGTTCTAGCATCCGATTTATCTAATAGTTCAGCGAGAACGTCGACAATTCTAAAAAACATGTTGAGGACCTGCCATTGACAATTCTAAAAAGCATGTTTCAGGTGAAATAAAATAAAGTATTAAGATGAGAGTGTGGGACAGCAAGAACTGCGTGAGGGGGTAAGAATGCAAGTGTTTCAAGTTCACTTTTTCAGTTTGCAAGGAGAAATGGAGAAATTCGGCTTTTTCTTCGATTTTTTTTCATCCTTTCGTTTTTTGTTTTTTTGCGGTAGGGCAAATACCCCCAATATTATTCTTGGAGAAGTACGAAGTCCAAAGTCCCATAATTTCCATCGCCTCTGCTTAGAAGCATCCATCTATAAAATTATAAACAATGCGCAGTCCGATTCGGCAGAGACAGTAAGGCAATTTCTTGGTAAGTGAGCCGTTTGGTGCGCTGAATAACCCACTGTATTATCCTGATCTGGCCCCGGCTCAGTGAGTAAGCCTTCCCCTTTTCGATATCAGCACTGAAAGAAAGAAATTTATTGATATTTCTAACATTCAAACGACGTGACAACCCAGCGGAAGAAAATTACGAATGAGGCCTTTCACCACAGCATTCAGTAATTATAAGAACGAGGTCCAAAGTGTATTGTATGAAGTATTTTTAACGCCAATAAATTAAATGTTCTTAAATATTACCTGTTGTTTATTTTTACTGTGCATTCACCGAACTTTATTGAAGAGACATCACCGAATAGCGGTAACTTCTAAATAATGGTGAGTTTCAGATGGTACAGAATATGTAACACTACGAATAACATTAACTATAACCTACACACAACAGAACATCTTAACAGCGGTTAATGGGCACCCCTTCAGTCCCGAAGAAGAAGCTATCGTCATCTTGTGCCCTAGTAATGTATCACTTCCGTACTTCGTTGGAAGTGATACGTTAGGGACAAAGAACATTGCTAAAGGAACTTCGGTTCCATGGACTGAGCTGGCAAACATTAATATTAGTGGATCAAAAGAGCTGCTGAAGAATTTTACAGTGGACGTGAGATATTAACAAAGCCGTCTTCTTTGGTTTTACCATTCAAGCCTCTTGAATAGTGGGGGAAAGGTATCAATAGAGAAATAAAATGCGTTTATTAATCATCATCGTGATCATCATCATTGTCAACCATTATCAATCCACTGCTGGACGAAGGTCTCCCCAAGTTTCCTCAACAACGGTATGTCTTGTGCCAGTCTCCTCCATGTCACTCCCACATACTTTCGAATTTCATCCACACATCTTCCATGTGGTCTTCTTCTGGATCTTTTCCAGTTCCTTGAAATCCAATCTAAAATTTCGGATGTCCATCGATGGTCTGTCCTTCTGGCAGTATGTCCAGCCCATTGCCATTTCAGGGATTTAACTCTGATCATGATGTCTTCCACTCTTGTCATTTTTCGGATCCACGAGTTCCTCTTCTTATCTCTCCTGGTTACACCAAGCATGCACCTCTCCAAGATCTTTTGAGTTGTCAGCAGCCTTTGTATGTCTCTTTTAGTTAAAGTCCACGTCTCTGCACCATACGTAAGCACTGGAAGGATGCATTGATCAAACACTTTTCTTTTAAGACATAATGGTATATTGCTCTTGAAAATTATTCTGTTTCTTCCAAAAGCTCTACAGGCAAGTTTTGTACGCCGATTAATTTCTTCATCAATGTGACCCTCACTTGATATCTGCTGCCCGAGATAAAAGTACGTGTCTGTTATCTTTAGCTTTTCTCCATCAATCGATAAATCTTCATTTCTTGTAAAAGCATTGAACATCACTTTTGTCTTCTGAAAGTTCATTTTTAATCCCACTTCTTTACTCTTGTCAGCAAGTTCCTGGATCATACTCTGCAGCTCTGATGGGGTAGTTGCAAAAATGACTACGTCATCAGCAAAACGAAGGTGGGTTAGATAATCTCCATTAATTTTTATCCCTTTGTCTTCCCAGTTCAGTGATTGAAAGACATTTTCCAATGTGGCATTAAAGAGCTTTGGAGATATGGTGTCCCCTTGTCTCACTCCCTTTCCAGTTTTTATGTGTGTTGTATTTTCAAACAGCCTGATCTTTGCACTTGCATTTTCATAGATGTTATTAATAATATTAATGTATGCATCTTCAATACCGCAGGATTTCAGAGCCATTGTAACTGTTGATGGTTTCACCGAATCAAAGGCTTTTTCATAATCGATAAAAGCCATGCACAATGGAAGTTCATATTCCCTCGCTCTTTCAATTAGTTCTCTCAGTACGTGGATATGATCTATTGTGCTGTAGCCACTCCTGAATCCAGGTTGTTCTCCCGGTTGAGCCATGTCCAGTGCTACCTTCAAACGGTGTGAAAGAACTTTAGTGAAGATTTTATAAACCACTGATAGGAGGCTGATAGGTTTGTAGTTCCTGAGATCCTCAATGTCACCTTTTTTATGTAGCAGGATCATTGTAGCGTTGTTCCAATCCTCAGGAATCTTCCCCTCATTAAGGCATCGAGTGAAAATTTGGGCGAGTACTGTTTCGATTTCTCCACTTGCTTCTTGTATGATGTCTACAGTAATTCCATCTTCTCCTGGAGTTTTTCCCCGCTTCATGTTCTTGATTGCATGTGCAACTTCTGGGAGGATTGGAAGAACTCTGGTACTGGTACCTTTCATGATGTCTGGAGTACATGTACCATCCCTTTCATATAATTTGGAGTAAAAAACTTTCACTCTTGTCAAACTTTCTGCCTCTATTTCTTGTTACAGAACCATCTTCTTTTCTCAGTGCCATAATTTGTTTTCTTCCCTTACTTAGATGTCCCTTTGCTATCTTTAGGCTTTGGTTGTTTTCAATTGCTTTCCTCACTAGTTCACAGTTGAATTTCCTTACGTATTCAGTGATACGTTTTCGTACTGTCTTACATAGCTCTATATATTCCACTTTGGAAGTCACATCTTCTTTAGTTGTCAGCATCTCTCTTCTTTTTTTGCATCAACATTTTGGTTTTTCCTGATAATTTGTTCACATGTAACTTGTTCTTAGACCCAGCTAATTTTGTTGCTGTTTCCATAAGAGCTTTGGTTACTTTTCTGTTAACTTCAGAAATATCCACTTCTTCCGATGTTAGGACTTCTAAAGCAGAGAATCTGTTCTTCAGTTCCAACTTGAAGGTATTATGGTGTTTTTTAAGGTTGGTTATGTCAATATATTTTGTTTGTCTTATGAGCTTGCCACGTTCGAGTTTAGTGTTGAAGTGCACCTTACATCTCACCAATCTATGGGCACTACCTGTGTTGAACGTGTTCAGCACACTGCAGTCTTCTACGACGAATTTTATGTTACACATAATAAAATCAATTTCACTTGTCGTCCCATTTGGATCACATGTAAATAACATTTATACCAGTGCATCTGTTAAACTCCTGGCTTTCAACTCGAATTGCAAAACGAAAGGAACTGTTTCTTGTGAATTGTTTTTCCAGTTGTTTTAATTGATGATTTTCACATAACAGTGAAGTTTATCATGTGAAAAGAATAATGGAGAGTGTATTACGTTCATACGATTTCTACCCAAGCTTGTACTAGTGTGATTATATTGGTTTGTCGGAAAAGTCATGGCGTGTTTTGGCATCCGATTGCGGTTGGGCGGTTTTGGAAGTACTAGATGCATGTGCAGTTATGTTATCTCTATGGCATTTGACAAAGTGCTAGTTCTAGCTGCAGTCTAAAAGGAATAGTGAGCGATTTAGTTGATTTGCGGAGATTTGACGCCAAGTTGAATATGGAAGACCAAAGTGTGCATTTTCGCCATATTTTACTGTTTTTACTTCCGCAAAAGGAAGAACGCGCGTTAAGCTTGTGAAAACGTAAAGTGTACGGTGATAATGCTCTACAAGAACGTCAGTGACAGCGGTGGTTCGCAAAATTCCGTGCTGGTGATTTTGACCTCAACGATGCTCCTCGGTCGGGGAGGCCCACCGAGGATGATGACGACCAAATCAAGGCATTGATCGAGTCAAACCCACGTTACACGACACGAGAGATTGAAGACACATTGCACATCCATCATTCAAGCGTTCACGACCACCTGAAGAAGCCGGGATACGTAAGCAAGCTCGATGTGTGTGTTCCTCATGAACTCAAAGAAGCTCAATTAACGGCGCGTATAAACATCTGCGATATGCTCATTAAACGTAAGGAAAACGATCCTTTTTTGAAGCGACTGATAACTGGTGACCAAATGTGGATTGTGTACAACAATGTGCTGCGCAACGGTCTCGGTCCCGACGTGCTGCTTCACCTCAAACGACATCCAAAGCAGACATTCATCAGCGGAAGGTTCTGGTCTCAGTGTGGTGGGATTTTAAAGGTGTCGTGTTTTTCGAGCTCTTACCATCAATTCGAATGTGTAAACAATCAAATCGAATGTGTACTGTTGGCAATTGAACAGTTTGAACGAATCCATCATCCAAAAACGTCCAGAGCTCGTTCATCGTAAAGGTGTTGTGTTCCATCACGACAACGCGAGACCACACACAAGTTTGATCACCCGTTAAAAATTATTGGAGCTTGGGTGGGATGTGTTGCCACACCCAGCATACTTACCGGACCTTGCGCCGTCAGACTTCCACTTGTTGTGCTCTCTTCAACAGTCCTTGCGTGGTATAATGTTCAATTCAGATGAGGCTGTAAATATGCACCTTGTATAGTTTTTCGCCACGAAAGACAGGTCCTTCTATGAACGAGGCATTCTGCAGCTCACTGAAAGATGGCAAAAGGTTATCGAACAAAACAGGCATTATATCAATAATTGATCTTTGTTCTTTCTATCAATAAATGACCTTTGCAAAACATGGCTAAAATACGTCATGACTTTTCCGATAACCTAATAACTTCCTAATGTACGATATTTTCTATGTCAACGAAAACGCAGATTCTTACGAATTCTGGGAAATATAAATCCGCTTTTCAAAACTGTATTTAGAACAGTACACCTAAATTTTATTTCAGCAGTTAAAGAAGAAAATTATAACTTCCTAATGTACGATATTTTCTATTTAACCGAAAACGAAGATTCTTACGAATTCTGGGAAATGAAAATCCGCTTTTCAGAACTGCATTTAGAACAGTACAGACACATTTTATTTCAGCAGTTAAAGAAGAAAAGCTTGAATCCAAAATAGGATTCTTACTATGAAATGTCTATAAATTAGAAACCTTTATCAGCAGTTTTTGTTTCAATGTATAAGTAAAATACACACTGCCTGACAGAGAAAATGCCACACCATGAAGCAATGCCCGAAAACAGAATAAACTGCACACGCAGATAGCCAAGTAGCTCCTGAACAAATGATTTAATTGTCACATACAGACTAGGCTCCATTAGCCGAACATTAGCCGTTGATCAATAAGGAGTGTGGTCCTAATTCTGGGCAATACAGGGTTGAATCCGACGTGGAATCGAGGCAATGAGAGTCCGAATAGAGTCTTGGGGTATCGTGGACCATGTGGTGTTGATCCGAGTCCACAGTTCATCTTCATTTTGAGGGGGTGGGAGGGTACTCAACCGATGTCCAATCGTGTACCACAGATGCTCGATGGGCGAGAGGTCAGGGGATCGTGTTGGCCACGGAAGCATCTGCACACCGTGTGAAGCATTCAGGCTGATCGAACGGTATGCGGCCGGGCGTTATCCGGTTGAAAAACGGCGTTTGTGATGCCCTGAAGATACGGTAGTGCAACAGGCCGCAGCACCTCGTCACCATAGCGGCGTGCTGTCAATGTGCCCGTAATGCGTACCAGCGGTTTTGGGCTGTTGGCACTGATAGCGTGATCCCACATTTCCAGGCCGTGTGGAGCTTCACAACAGCTGAGGGATCCGTCCGTTGGCCACGTCACCAGCAGACTCTAACACGGCGATCATCCGTGGTGAGACAGAATCGCGATTCGCCGCTGAACAGCACACTGTTCCATTCGGCACCGTACGCCGCTCTGGAGGGACATCACGCCAAGCGGTGATGGCGGTGGCTCGCTGTTAAGGGTAACCTTCGCAACGGACAGCTGGACAGCAAACCAGACACAGCCAATCGGCGCGACACTATCCACGTTGATATCGGAGCATCCAAGCCTCTCCGTACACTCTGAAAAATGTCGCCTGTGGGTCCGCACAGGCATTACGTCGTATGCGACGATCGGTGCTCTCGGACGACAGTCTCCGTACTTTGATCCCCTACGACGTTGCACAGATCCTTCCTGAGATCACTGTCTTCAAACGCGACCGACGGTTGTGGCATCACGTTGTGTTTTTTCCGCAATATCACGCAAGGACCATCCGGCGGTTCGAAGGCCTACGATGACACCTCTCGTAAACTCATCCGTTTGACGAAATCGCGTACGACGTAGTCTTAACGGCATTGGCACAACTTTTTTGTTCTACAGACACGGTTACAGTAGAACCACTCACTTCTCGCGGGAGTGACGACGTCTCGACTGATGGCCTCACGGGCTGGTTGTTCGCTTATATCCTGCGCGCAGTTCGTGCGATTGGCCTGCAAATGCAATCATTTCCATAACTTGTGCATGTGCACCCACCCTGCAATTTACATGGCGCTGCGTTCACGTCTTCGTGGTGTGGCATTTTCTCTGTCAGGCAGTGCATTTAGAAATCATTTTCGCGGTTTTAGTTTGTTCACACTAGATGGTGGAAAAGCATCAGTTCAAGAGGACTTGAAGCCCCTTTCTGTTGCCATAGCAATAGTTCCTGCACATGAATATAAATACAGACAAACCCCGATTTAACAAACTTCAAAGGACCAACAGTCTTATACGTAAAATCGCGGAATTTGCTAAATCGAGGAAGCATTTCGAATGAAACATTCAAATTAAGCTAGTGTTCATAATAGAATTCGTAAGCAGCTATGTTCTCTTTCTTTCAGTGACATTTACTGAAATAATTTATGTATAGTACTTTTAATTACGAATTTGTCATAAAAATGTTATAATACTTACACATTTATTTTGCATATTAAATACATAATTCGTATATATTAGACTTTAGTATGTAGCATCAAAATTTAAGCGTACTTTAAAATTGCGAGAAAAATACATAGTTGATTTTTCCCCCAAGCATTTGGCTTCTTAAATAATGATTTCAGTATCCTTAACTGCATGAAACAGGACATCAATTAGTTCTAATTAACTTGTAAAAACAGAATATGTGTTGATTACCTTTCACACTGTAGAAAAGAAATGCTTCAGAGAAGATTGATTATGTTTTTTCTGAACGTTTAGCTTTATAAATTGCAGCTTCAATTTTATGAAGTGCATGGAAAACGTCATCAATATCGAAGGGCATCAAGTACCTTTTAGCACATTCTATGTATGCTGTTACCAGCAACACTAAGGCAGCTAAATTTCAGTTCTGCTTCATCTTCTTCATCAGTATCTGATGCATTTAGTCCAATCTGTTCATCGAAAACATCATCAAGGGATTGGATTTGAGCTAACTTTTAACGTAAAAATGCTGGTTAACATAGTTTTGTGGTTTAAGAATATTTTTCTTTCGCTAAATTGGGGAAATGTGTTCGTTAAATCGGGAAACGCCAAGCACTAATTTCAATGCGATTCCGTCCGATCATAAAAATATACGTAAAATCGCGGAGTTCGTTAAATCGCAGTCCGTTAAATGGAGGTGTGACTGTATTGTACAAGAGAAAGTGATAAAAATATCAGTTTAATGAATAAAACTTTTATACCAATGACGACAAGGTGTTACGTATTACAGTTGTTTACACATGATTACGCATGCTTTAGCATATAGGTGTTCTTCGCGGGAATTAAGATACAGACCTGTCTTTTTCTTTTAATAAGAGTGTCAAGAGAAAAATTTTTTAAATGTGTGCAAAATATTGATCCATTATGTTAAGTGTGTTTTCTTATGTTGAAGAGTTAATAATTTGAGTAGTTTTGCCATTTTTTTTTCTCGTGCAACAAATCTTCATTGTTTCTTATTTATTTGCTTATTTATGTTCTATATTTTCATATAAATTGGAAAAGGTCATAAGACACTGTCACACTGCAATTCATTGTTTTGTATGTGTGATCGTGAGGTATTTCCAAGAAGTTTGCCTCAGTTCCCTAAATGAATAAAATTTGCATCATATGATTGACTTTGGGGTAAGCGTTTTTGTAATGCTTTGTATTGGTATAAAACTAGGGCAATCATTTTAATTATGACATGCACATTTGTGTTACACGCAATAAAATGCAATAATTTTTGTTTTACGAAAGATACCTGTATGTTCCGAAGACTTTGAATTATTAAAACACCTATAAAATCTAGTTAATAATACGTAATTAAAACAATTCAGTAATTCAAACATAAGAAATTTTCTCAAAAGAGCCTCGAAAATATTTCTGGTGAGAGGAGATTTCTTCCAGTACGCAATGTGACCCATTTTCTGCGCCCGTGGCAAACCACAAAATATTGCGTCCCCACCTCCACCAAAGTCGTTACAACATAAAAAGCTTTACCGCCAGAAATATTATAAGCCTGCTTGTTGCATGAGTTTTTAGGATATGCACAATTTGCCTTATTTAGTACCCGTATGCATACGCAATTACAGTTTTTCAAAAAAAAAAAACAAAAAAAAAACTGATGCGGATCACCGTGAGTTGCTGCTGACATTTCGCTGCAAACTGAATTTTATACTTTCTTTTTTTATCATACTTTCTTATACTTAATTCATAACTAATAATTACTAACAGTTGTGCAACAGATTTTAAGAACGGGCTACTTTTTTCAGCGGACCATAGAAAGACATTTGAAAAGTTATTGCCATTTTAATTGTGGTTTAACAACCTAATTTTTAAATATTTTTTATCTAGGTATGATGCTGCTAGTAGGGTATTAGGAAACTAGGTGTCATTTCTTATCCCAAACAGGAACGGCATTTTACCTTCATCAATTGCGTCGGGAAAAAATTAGGAAAGGGGGAGGCAGCAGTCTTGAAAAACATTGCGTGCATTTCTCTTACTCGCATCATTGATCTGGGAAGTGAAATGGAACTGGACGCGAATCGAATTAGGGCTGTAAAACACATAATATGGAGAGAGCGGTGAGATTTCCAACTGCTCCGGAATAATGAACGAATTGCTCCTAGAGAATCTTCGAAAACATGAACGATATTCTTATCTTATAACGTACAAATAACCATGACGTCATTTCATTTTGTGAGCAACTTACATGCCATGCACATTTTGAGGAAAAAAATACGAATTTTAAACTGCCAAACTACAGCAGCTGGAGAAAGAAATAGGTAAATTCTGGAATTCCGTACCAGAAACTGGTACAAGACTTTCAATTCCGATTTTAATCAGATGGCAGGAGGTGATTCTTGCGCCTTCTCTTGAGCTGCGCTCGGGGCGGCCGCTACGCTTGCCCCGCCCTAGCTACGCCTCTGGATAAAGGTCTTAATCCTGCTTTCTTTATGTACAGACATAAAAAAAAGGAGCCATCCCCCTTAACTTTGGAACCGTTTGACGCATATAAACAAATAAGGTATCGTTGGAAAGGACTCAAAGGCAACTATCATATGATGCAAAGAAACATGCTAATTAGGCTAATTAACAGACTAATTATCTCTCTATTTCCGAATTTGTCCATATAAGAGGTATGTTATTTTACGCGCATTTTATTCAGCACATAGTAAAACAAATAAATTCCAGATTTCATACAAAGCGACCGATAAATACGTGTACAGTGAGCTATGGAAAAAAGATGACGCTAGTGTTAAACTGTGGAATTCGATTTTGATTTGTATCATTTAATCGAGAGCAGATTAATAATTTGGTGTTTCCACAGTAAAACACAAAGTTACCCAGATAACACGAGCCGCTATGCAAGGACAGAACTGGTATATTAAGAGAATTATAAATTATGGAATATGATCATGAAAAAAAAATGAATGATTACCATATCTCATTAATAGTCCATTCGATGCGCAATATTTTAAAATCCGTAAATCCAAAGTCACAGCGTGATAGAATAAAATCTTGCTGAGATATAAACGAAAACTCAAGCATATATCGAGTAAGGGGCCGTGCTTAAAAAAACATTGGTTCCTCTACTTACTGTAAAACAGTTTACCCCGCAGTATTTGAAATCACTGAGGAGAAAGTATTTTTACGTGACACTGATACTGATTTTGGTTGCAAGGACGAAAACCATGGGATGCGGAATCAGTTATTATACCACTAAATTCAAAATTGCAACTTTTAATGATGAACATTATAAATTAATAATTTTGCACAAGTATAACTTAACTTACGACGTAATTTGTGAAGTGACATATTTAATAATTTTTATTAGTTACATAGCTGACTCTTGTATATTGTTAGTGTCCCACCATGCCGCAGAACATGTCTACTGCTATGTCTCCTCAGGTTAAAATACAGCGAATACCTAAGCAGAGCTACCGTTAGTTTAATTCTAGCTTCAGGTCAAACTAGATGTCACGTTACATTTCCGTAGGCGAATGTGGGGACAAATAACTTTCGCAGAAATAAGGTTTAACTAAATATTTCTCAGTGAACGACAGAAACCAGTATCAATGTTGCAAATCATTTATAATTGACAAGATGTGTAATTTTTAATATTCATGTATTGTTTTTTGTTGTTGTGATGTCCAACTGTGAAAGTAAGTTTCATAAACATTGCAACAATGAAAAAAAGAAGTATGTTTCATAAACATTGCAACATTGAAAAAAAAGAAAGCAATTAATAAGTAGGAACCGTACACCAATTATACTCCAAATAGTATAACTATACTAATAATCCGAAATTTTTTGTGTAGAATAGAAATTCGGATAATTAGCATATTTATACTATTTGGAGAAGAAAAAAAAAACATTATCGGTTTAGGTAGGAATTCAACAATCAACATCGACAACCGCACGCATTTTCCCAGTGTTTGTTCGGCGCACATCAGATGTTTCTATAGGCATCTCATGAAATACATGAAAAACAAAAGCTACAGCCAGTTGCATAATAATATTTCCGACATTTTTCTGTGAAATCGTCTGAAAGCAAGCCTTTTTAGCGTTTCCCGTCCTTTAAAACCTCTCATAAAAGGCATAGTGGCACTAAAGCGCGCATTAGTTCATGTATACTAAAAATAAAAAATCACGCAGATGGCAAGCAATTACTTTCTCCTGATCTTGCCAGATAGCAGAAAAGTGTCAAAATAATAAAAGCATTTTCGGAATTTTAAAACTCTGCAGTTGCAAATGTAAAAATATTATGGTAGTTCATGCGTTGAACCACAAAAATGTATGCTTTCTTTTTTTTTCCTTTTTTCTTTCTTTTTCATTTCTTCTACAAATATGAATAAAATGATATCTGGTTATACTCTGCAAAAAGAATCTAGTTATATTCTGATAATTTCGTAGTTTAAGGAAAAAAGAAAGTTCCCAATCATGTTTCTTCAGTATACGCATGAAATAATAAAAAGACACTGTTACCTACTCTATTAGAACTGTCAATTTTTTAGACTTAAAGGAGAAAACAAACTGGTTTGACAATTTAAAATAAACATTTTTGGTTTGCAAGGGAAATTTTAAAATTAAAATTCGTACGATAGGATTCTAAATGAAAAATTCCATATGTCGTTTATGAATGACAAAGTAGATCTAAAATTCCTGACGTAGCGTTCTTCTGTTTCAAAAGATTTGATCACGGGACGTAATGCATATGTGACGTCATGTCAGAATGATTTAGATGAGGTGGCGTCACACCAGAAGCTGTTAAAAATTAGTCTATGTTTCTATGACAACAAAGGAAAGTGGTACACACGTACGCTGTACGCGACAAAATGGAACAAACGTTCATACGTTCAAACAAAGAAAATTATATTGTTTGAATATGGAATTAATATCAGAGGTACAAAATTAAATTACAAGACATAAAGGTTCCCATTTATTCGTGTATTAGGCCCGATAACTAATATGAAAGCAAAGTGAGTTTCGGATGTAACAAATCACTTGGAACTTCCCAAGTAACAAATCACTTGGAATAGATCGCACAATTTCGTAGCATTTTGTGAAAACCATTTCCAAAAAAATAGTGATCATTGTGTTCCTCATATGTTCCCAAGGTGTTCCGTATGTCTACGTGTTATCGATGATCTCAGCATGTGTTAACAATGCTCTCTGCTCCACAAAATATTTTATGATGGAAGACAATATTTTTACATAACATATTCGGAACACTACGTGGAAAAAGCATGGAACACTGTCGTAACACACTGCGAACGCATTTTCCAGAATTACTTTCTGGATGTGTTCCGAATGTGTTGTCAACCTTTCGTCATCAATGTTGGAACACATTGATGTGCTATATGTTCCGAAATGCTACGGACAGCTAGAAAAGAAATTATCGAAGTAGGGCATGGCTCAAGCGTCTGCATCATTTTAACTGCACTAATGCATTAATTTACTTAAATAGAGGGTTTTGGTTAAGTGAAACTTGACATCAAGCATGTCATGTGTTATTTGGTGCACATAGATATTCATCTGCTATCCATTCAGTTGGTGAACATCAACGCTAGTCCTTGTATATTCCATGGTATATACAAGTTGTATATCAGAGTACAGCATAAACTATATTCGCAGGTATATTTCATTAGGTCGAACCATTCCCTGCCCGAATTTCCACTACGTATTTGGACTCCTTATTCACGTGTGGCTGTGTCCGGCTCGAATGTGGACGTTTCAGCTGGTTTTCGTAATACGTGACCAATGACAAGCAGCATACAGTTCTATACGTATTTACATTTATTTTTGATATTTATTAGGTTCTATTTATTTTTGATATTTATTAGGTTCTAAAATACGTTCTAAAGCGTTTTTGCGTAACGTATACCGCTAATTTACATATCCGACATTCCCCCGTGTTGTTTTCACGTGACCTTAACTGGTCCAGAGTATAAAATGTGACACAGAAGTTTGCCCAACAGGCAAACGCACTTGCACATTGGCAGAAGAAAGATTTCAAGCAATACTGCACTTATCCGACACTACATTCGTTGCGAATTTTATCAAGGAAAAAGTGCTGCTGTTCTGTTCTGCGGGAGAATATTGTATCGAAAAGCACGTGTGGGTTTTGGTTTAGACTGGTTAAAGTAGGTGCTTTTGATGTTAGCGATCGAGAACGTAGAGGCGCTCCGCAGAAGGTTGCACATGAGGAACTGCAGGCATTGAAGGATGAAGATTCGTCTCAAACGCGAAACAAATTAACTCAACAACTGGGGATAACTCAACAAACCATTTCCAATTGTTTACGCTCAATGGGAAAGATTCAGAGGGAAGGAAAATGGGTGCCACATGACCTGAGCCAGAGGAACGAGGATGAACGTGTCATAAAGTGTTTGAATCTGTTGAATAAACAAAGAAAGTCTTTCCTATAGAAAATAGTTACGGGTGATGAAAAGTGGATATGGTACGACAATTCCAACCGCAAAAAACACTGGGTAGATCACTGTGAAGTAACGAATTCGACACCGAAACGCAATATTCACTCCAAGAAAGTTCTGCTGTGCATCTGGGGGGATATGAAGAGTGTGCTTTATTATGAACTATTGGAACAGGGTGGTTGAACCTGGAAATCTGTCCGAAACGTCCGTTCAAAGCCAAAGGATTGCGTCTCGTGAAATTACTGCATGACAACGCTAGGCCGCATGTCAAGGAATCGGTCTAGAAAACGTTACTGACGCTTGGCTGGGACGTTTTGGAGCACCCGGCGTATAGTCCCGACATAGCCCCTTCAGACTATCATTTGTTCCGATCGATGCAACATGGTTTGTCTGCTGTACGGTTCCGGACATGTGACGAAGTACAAAAATGGGTTCACGACTTTATCGCATCACACGATGAAATAATAAAAAGGCTGGAATTCTTCATGGCTGGAATTCGTCAGCTGCCCGATGATGGCGGAAGGTGATTCGTAATCGCGGTGCATATTTTGTTTCTTAAAGGTATTATTGTTTTTTCTCAAATTACATGTTGCGTTTTCTTAAAACGCTTTAAAACTTATTTGTGCACCTAATACATCCTCGTTTTCTATATTGGTGCCTTCCAAATATTTGAAATAAAAAGAATGATGACACCAAATTTTTAGTTGTAGTGAACACATCTTTTGAATCCTTTCTGACTCGAATTAAAATTTTCAAAGATATTCAAAGTAACGCATAGCGCCCAAAAAAATTTTCATAGCAGGATATCGAAGACAAACAGATTTTCAAAATCGAACAGTTAAAAGAACAAATACAGAAAGAAACGTGATATAACTCTACACCTTCTAGCGGAAGAATTCTGCATAATGGAAATGTTGAAAACATTCTTAAAATATTCTCCATGGAAAAAGGTCTGCTGAGGAAAAAGGGCTGCTACGGAAAAATAACGTTTTAGCTACGTCTCCCGCAAACAAAGATAGAGAAAATAAAGAGAAATGTATTGACCCTTACACCACCTAGCGGGAAATCTGTGCATTATTTAAAGAGGATAATGGTCCACATCCCTGTTGTCGTGAATGGCATACAGTAAAAAAAAGTAATTTCTAAATAGGGTGTTTAGAAGCGAAGATACAGCTAGCTGCAAACAAAAGTACACAAACACAACCTACCGACAGAACTGTAAAGTATAAAATTCCTCATATACTAGACTAAAGTGTTCTACAAAGTAAATGGCTTCTGGTGTTGAAATAATTTTTTAAAATTGCACATGTAAAAGCAGAGATATTGAGGACAGCAGGTCAAACATTTGTGTCCCCTAGAGACGAAATTGTACATATTTTGGGAAGAAAATGCGCACACAGAGTTTGCATAGTGAGTAGTATCTGACCGAAGAAAGAAATTTCTCAATCGGGTTTTTAGTCCCGCAGATATTGCTGTAAACGAAATGTGAACTCAGGCCCTCTGGTTGCAGACTTGCGCGTTATGGAAAATTTGAAATTATATGAGAAAAATTTCGCAGTGGAAAGGCTCCCCAAGAAAGACAAGAAAGAAATAATTTTTCAAATCGCACTCTCAGAAGCAAAGATATCAACAAATATATGATATACGCTACGCTCTCTGGCGGAAAAACTGCGCGTTATTTTACGAAGAAAGTATTCTCCAAAGGTTCTATCTGAGTGGTATCATTCAACGAAAGAATTTTTTCAATCGAGTGTTCAGGAGCTCAGATTTTGCCGCAAATACATCAGAATCAGAAATTAACCCTTACGCCCCCTGGTGTCCAAACCGTTCTTTACCATACATTAGGAATTTTGTGCAAAACATTTTCAATCGGGAGCTGTATGGATACAGGAAGAATTTTTCAAATCGGAGCGTCACAAGCAGAGATATCGGGGAAACGCAATTTATCTTAACGCCATCTAGCTGAAAGTCTATGGGTCTCTTGAAAATTTTTAAATTTTATGAAAAGCATTTCGCACATGGAACTCTATCCAACAAAGGTGGAATTTTATAAATCGGACTCTTAGAAGCAGAGATATTGACAAGAATAGAACGTACATCTACTCCCCTGGAGTTTTTACAAAAGACTGCACTATTTTAAGAAGAATATATTACGAAAAGGTTTATTGATGTGAGTGGTATCGGACCAATAACGAATTTTTTCAGTCGAGATTTTAGAAGCACAGATTGTACTGTAAATACATCAGAAGCAAAAAATTAAACCTTAGGTCCTCTGGAGGCCAAACCATTTTTACCAAAAATTAGTTGTCATATACAAAAGATTTCCTATCTCTAGCTGCATCCACAGCAGAAAGAATGTTTTAAATCGTTGTTTTAGAAGCAGAGATAGCGGATAAAACGTAGTTTAGTTTTACGCCCCTAGCAGAAATCAGTGCTTAACTTGGAAAAGTGACTATAACTAAAATAGTCTTCGCTAGAAATGGAATTTAAAAGTATTTTTCAATCGGATGTTGGGAAGCAAATGTGTGGAGTAAAATGTATTTTGTATTCGATATTCGTACTTACGTCCTCTAGAGGCGAAATTCTTCATCATAAAAAAAAAAACGAAATAAAGGATCATCATTCGCATATTTCAAGCTTCCCAATACAAAAGTATTTTTTTAAATCGGACTAATATTTGCAGAGATATAATGTCCACAGACTGTCGGACGGACAAACCAGTAACATTAGCACGATCGTTTTTACAAAAGACGCTAAGAAAACGGATTTCCTGGTTCTGCTTCAATTTTCTATTATGAAACAACCTTTCAGTGATAAGTGAATACTCAGTGCCCCGAGAAAATGTAATGATCGGAAACAAGAATATTCGAAATAAATTTCAGCTTGCACAAATTCGGGTTTTCGATTATTAGAAAAATATATACTGTTTACTCTAACACTAATTCAAATCATTAGTGCGAATGAATGAAGTTGTTATAAAGAAAACCACAAGAGTAAGTGAACCCCGTCCCTAGATGGGCTGTGCCCAAATTATTGCACAGATTATGGGCATGATACTGTGCTCACCTGTACTCTGTATTCAATTTGTTGGAGATTCGGGGAAGATGCAGACTTTCCAGTATTATCGCTGTTCTTGCAAGGAAGAAAGCATTCCAGGTGAGTTCCCCAGATGTAAATTTACGGATGGTCCCTCTAACTTTGTTTGGAAATATCTTCGCTATGAATCATCTGATTTAGACAATAGTTAAGATTTAGGAGTTTTCTCATGTGCTAAATAAAATGCGCATAAAATAACATATCCTTTATATGGAAAAATTCAGAGATGTTGAGCTAATTAACATGTTATTTAGCTTAATTAGCATGCTTCTTCGCATCATGTGATAGTTCCCTGCGATTCCTTTTAAACGGTACCTTACTTGTTTATATGCGGCAAACGGTTCCAAAGTTAAAGGGTGAGGGTGGGGCTTTTACGCTTTCCAACCGTAGGTTCAAGAAGCGTATATGCTCCAGCTCTGTACGTCCGTCTGTCTGCACGATAACTCGCGTAAAAAAAGTTTGATTTCGATGAAAATTTAGTATGTGGTAGGGAACCACCTGTGGACGAACCCTATTGAAAATGGGACAAATTGGGTCTAAGGTCAGGACATAGGATCGGAATCCATTCCATCGCCCTTATCCCATACTACACTGCCGGAAAGTGAAAAAAGAACACCAAGAAGGAATTGGCGGACGATCATCAAATTTACATATGTTAATGGGGTCGAGATTACGTAGGTGTGATGTTAATTTCGGGACCAACTGGTGAGCGCTTACGCCACAGCACGGCATAATATGAAAATTATCGTCGGCGGTATTTAAGTAGTACGGCAAAGTGAATGTAATCAGTCGTCGGCGCACGGACACGTGCGAAGACCCTGAAGAAGCTGCAATGCCTGGACATGGAAGACGTGTACGATTTCAGCAGTTATCGGACTTTGAGTGAGGTCGTCTAGTCAGTCTCCGCGAGGCCGGGTGGTCGTATCGTCGTATTGCGGAGCGAATTGGACGGGAAGTATCGGTGGTGGTACAATGATGGTGTAGATGGTCCGAGGAACATTCCCACACGAGAAGACGTGGAACCGGGAGTCACATACGGACTGATGAGCGGACTGATCGACGCATAAGAAGAGCGGCGTTGTCAAGCAGAACATCCTCTGCGACGCAATTCCGAGCTGCCGTTGCACCTGAGGTGACTGTGCGAACAATCCGCAACAGTCTATTGGATGCAGGACTACGTGTGCCTCTGGCATGTGTACCTCTGACTCCAGCCCACCTGGAATGTGTACCTCTGACTCCAGTCAGGAACGGCTGTAGTGGTGTCGCCAACGTCTGCACTGGAGAACGCAATGGCGATCTGTCGTGTTCAGCGACGAAAGCAGATTCTGCTTGGGAGCCTCCGATGGCGGTATGCGTGTTCGCAGACGCACAGGGTAGCGCCGCCACCATTCTTACATCCGCCAGCGACACACATGGCCTACACCTGGTCTCCTGGTGTGGGGAGTGATCAGCTATCACTCCCGTAAACAACTAGTGTTTGTACCGGGTACGTTAAACAACACCTCCTACATCAACAACATCATTCAGCCCGTTGTTGTGCCATTTGTAAGGTCGGTCCATCGTGGTGTTTTCCAGCAAGATAACGCACGCCCACACACGACACGTGCAACGCAACATGCACTTCAGGGTGTGAGACAACTTCCATGACCTGCACGTTCACCGGATTTGTCCCCCATTGAGCACGTGTGGGATTTTATGTGACAACGACTTATCCGGTCTCCACGGCCAGCCACGACCATTTCCGATTTACGCGTCCAGCTTGAGGAATCTTGGAACTCAGTACCCCAAACTTACATCCAACATCTGTACGACAGACTCCATGCCAGAATTGCACAGTGTGACGCAGTTGATGGCGGTTAAACCTCGTACTAACCATGTTACATGGAAATGTTATTTGTCAGTTTACCAGCAAATACAGCTGTATTTAGCCATAATGTTTTCATCACGTTATCCTCTGTATTCCGTTATTATGCTGTATAAATTTCGTTGGTATCAGACGTCTCCTTCTTGGTGTTCTTTTTTCTTTTTTCACTTTCCGCCAGTGTATTAAGGTGGATGTCAAGTAATTTTGCTTCCTATACTTCCAATGGAAAACCTTTTGTACACATTTCCTTCACAATTAGTGTGTTCCCAAGGATGGAAATTTGAACATCGATTAAAATAACTTCATATTATTACTTGGAATACTTAACATTTTCTAAAACATAATCTTAATTATATTAAAAAACAATAACGTTTCCTTTGGTGGTGTTGAAAACAGAAAAAAGATAGCGCCACCTGTACTTTGATGACGTCAGTAGACAAATAAATGTTGGATTGCATAATTATGGTTATGTTTTAGAAAATATTAAGTATTCCAAGTTATAAAATGAAGCTATTTTAATCGATGTTAAAAGTTTCATAATTAGGAACGCATTAATTGTGAAGAAAATGTGTACCGAAGTTTTTCCATTGAAAGTATAGGAAGCAAAATTACTTGACGTCCACCTTAAAGGAGGCAATTCTTGTATCTATGTAAATTTTATTTTGAAAACGGCTCTAAGGATTTTGATGAAAGTTGTTAAACTACCATTTTCTGGTACTAGAAATCGATTTAGCTTGATCTCGACTTTAGGAAAATTGGTTTAGTGCGTTAAATAACCACCCCGAATTACTACGTTTTTGGTGTCATGGCGTCGTTCCATTAATGTTACACATGCTTAGAAATCTTATGACGTCACAATCTCGCGACTGAGATGTTGGCTCGCGGTCACGCCATCTGTCTCATTACGTCACGCGTTGTGTGCGTACGTCCGTCCGCACGATAACTCGCGTAAAAATCGTTCGAGTTCGATGAAATTTTAGTATGTGGTAGGGGAACGCCTGTGAAGGAACCCTATTGAAAGTGAACGAAATGGAGTCAAAGGTCAGAACATAGGAGCGGGATCCATTCCACTGCTCTTATGCGTCATAACAAACGTAAAAAAGGTTCGATTTCGATGAAATTTCAGTATGTGGTAGGGGACCACCTCCGGACAAACCCTATTGAAAATGGGCGAAAAGGAGTCAAAGGTCAGGACATAGGAGCGGAATCACTTCCATCGCCACTATGCGTTATAACTTACGTAAAAATGTTTCGATTTGGATGAAATGTTAGAATGTTGTAGGGGTCTGCCTGGGGACGAATCCTATTGAAAATGGGCGAAATGGGTCAAAGGTTAGGACCCAGCAGCGGGATCTATTCCATAGCCCTTATGCATCATACTTTACGTAAAAATGCTGCGATTGCGACAAAACTTTATCATGTTATTTCGCAAGTATACTGAACCGGTTCTGTTGAATATCTTCGAAATGGGATCTAAGGTCAGGGCACAGAAGCGAGATTTATTCCACAGCCATTATCCTCATAACTTGAGTAATGATTTCTGGTATGTTGGAAAGCGTATTATAATCAATGCATTGCATTATTTTACTAACTTGTTTGTTTTGACGTCTGTACATGAAGTGAAGAGTTAAAAGAAGCCATCAAATATATGATAACAGACGCCCCCAAAAATCACGTTGAAGCAAGCTATGCTTTTCTAACTAGCTGAATTGTATCCGTCGTAGCTATGGTTTAATAAAGTTTAAGATGCAATCTTTATATTCTAGTTTTTACTGCAGCGAATGATTGTGCTGTAAATGTAATGTTCTGAATCCCCTCCACAATATTTATATATATATTCGTTTCTTACTAGGATTTTTTTCGCATTAATGTATTTCAAAGATAATATTACTATTAATATAAATTAACATGGTGATGATCAGGGGCGGATTGGCCCACCGGGATACCGGGACATTTCCCGGTGGACCACTCGAGAAATGTCCCACTTTCTCCTAATCTTTTAATCTGTTTTTTTGTTTGAACGACCGAATAATTACTTTACAACTTATGAATAAAAGTCTGTAACTTGATTTGTTTTTTTCGTATCTGTCTAAAATGTTTTTTTTCCTAAGAAAAAATGCGTTTCTTTCGATCTATAATTTGGGTGTTTCTTCTAAAAAGACGTAACATAATTCTCTGCACTTATACGAAAAAAAGTGCGAAGTGCAGCCGGACCAAGTGTTCTGTTATAATTTAATTAAGAAAAAGCTAACTACAGTTAGACGTAGGTCGTTAGACTTCCAGGTGAGCATTATTGGTAGGCCCTACCATCCTTTTCTAATTTTGACGGCGACACTAGCACCCATTGTGATGGTCCATTATCCCCTCACCCTTATTTATACATACAGATAAAGCAATTCTTGGGCAGAGATATTCCGAAATTCGTGTTCCTCCCGCATTTATCTTAGACATAACAATTATAACGTATCCCTTTTTCGTGTGCGAGATTGGTGTTACGCTATGTCTAAAACTTTTTCTAATGTTGAACTATGTAAAACCATGACTAATGTTGAACTATATAATACCATGACTAATGTTGAACTATGTAAAACCATGACTAATGTTGAACTATATAATACCATGACTAATGTTGAACTAAATGAGAATACGATGCAATAGTTGCACGGGACAGTTCCAATTAAGCTTGGGCAGAGATATTCCGAAATTCGTGTTCCTCCCGCATTTATCTTAGACATAACAATTATAACGTATCCCTTTTTCGTGTGCGAGATTGGTGTTACGCTATGTCTAAAACTTTTCTAATGTTGAACTATGTAAAACCATGACTAATGTTGAACTATATAATACCATGACTAATGTTGAACTAAATGAGAATACGATGCAATAGTTGCACGGGACAGTTCCAATTAAGCTTTTACGGCTAGACGAAACATATACAGAAGTCAAACTTACGATAACCTTTTGTTGGTCCAGCAATATTTGATGAAATATAATACCTTAACTATATGTCGTATAATAAATTTATCTTAACAACAATCGAACATCTCCACACACACACACAGCAACTGCTGTATCGTCCTTTTTATCTAATGTTCTTATCACATTCATAAGTCACTCTCTCTGACCTCAAAAAGTGTTGCCAACCTCATTCATGTGAGAGAGAAGATCCCAAGTAGCACAAAGTAGTCCAAAAGACGTCGAAACTTCGTGCGCGCGAAAGTACAAAATACGTCTAATGACGATGCAGTAAAACAGTGCAAAGGACGTCCACATGTCACATCTTTCGACGCTATAATAAGACGTCAAAAATTCGTTTCTTGCACCAAAGTGGCACGAGTTTTTGACGTCGAATAACGATTATGGTACGTTGAGAAATAGTCAAATGACTTACAATGGAACGTCGAGTAATGGTCGAATGCCTTATACTGAAACGTCGAGGAATGCTCCAATACCTTATAATGAAACGTCGAGTAATGGTCAAATGCCGTATTCTCAAACGTCCAGAAATAGTCGAATGCCGTATTATAAAACGCCAAGCTATAATCGAATGCCGTATTATTAAACGTCGAGAAATAATCAAATGTGGTAATCCGAAACGTCCAGATATAGTCGAATATCTCCTAATGAAACGTCGAATGCTGTATTACGAAATGTCTGAATGTCTTGAACAGAACGCCTAGAAATTGTCGAATGTCGTGTTATAAAAAGTCAAGATTAGGTTTAATATATTGAAACAGAACGTAGTGAAATTGTCGAATGTCTAATAACAATACGCCGAGAAATGGTCGCATGCTTTATAATAAAACGTCGAGCAATGGTCGAATGCCTTATTATAGAATGTCGAGTAATGGTTGAACATCTTGAACTGAATTATCATGTTAAATATGCCTACATTGATTTATTTAATATATCAGTGCACTTGTAAACTCAAGAACTGCCAAGTATTGATTCAGAACGTTAAAGAACTGCCAAGTATTGATTCAGAACTTTAACGTTCTGAATCAATACTTGGCAGTTCTTGAGTTTGCAAGTGCACTGATATATTAATTAAATAAATCAATGTAGGCATATAATACGAGAACGTTTATTCAGAACGTTAAAGCACATCAGGAATTAACTTGTACTCTGATAACCACATGGAGTGCTGTTTGCACTCTCTGCATCACTATTTGTACGAGTTCACTGTGATAATCCCAAATCTCACCCATCTATATACCAAATGAAATTTTTTTGAAATGTTTCGCACCTTTGGCCTACAAAAAGCACTGCAAAGTCTTTTCAGTTTGTAAATCTCCATAAGGGAAAATGCAAAGTACATAATTATATGATATCCAGCAAATATTAATGCACAACTTAAAAATGGTAGAGGGAGGGGGAAGATACCATAGATCATTTACAGATTGCTTAATAGCTACAACTATGGAAATAGTCAAGCTGCTAATTTACAAGTTCATATTTTGGACTAAATTTTATACGTGATTCCAGACGTTTATCCTGCTTCCACCTTAGAAATACAGTCAACTTGCTTATAATGAGAAGTTCCAGCCCGCTCCTCCTTGATAAATCCCACAAGCATGAAACACGTGGATATGTATAGTGAAATAAAGAATATTTTCCAACTTGTAATTTGTATTTAGTATTTTGGTACTGAATATTTTATTACTTCTGGAATGGACTCTGCAAAATAGCAGATGGATGATGCAGTATTTTAAGGTAGAGGGGTGCATTAATCCTGTTAATGATAATCTAAATCCCGTATCTTGCTAACCTAAGAAGCACGAAGACAATCTCGTTCAGCTCAGGTTCCCCCTCATTTAATCCAAGAAATAATCAAAACTGTGTTTGTAATAAACTACCTCTAATTTAACCGTAAGCCACATTTTTCACTCACTAAATTGAAGATTTTTCGAAATTCAAGCTTGCTTTTAAGCGTATGACTGTATAAGCTATTTACTGCAATTCGGATAAAAAACAATTCTGGGTTTCCAATGCTAAAGAAATTACAATGAGATTTACAATAATTAAAATGTCTGGAGAGTAACATAAAACCAGAGTGTGAAAAAGGTACTTCTTTTGTTGAAAAGTATGGGTTTTCCCAGTAGTGGTTTTAGCCAGGAACGCCCCAGACCCCCAAATATTACTGGATTTCTTTTCTATAATTACATATTAATTTTAATTATTACCGGCACATGCAGGAATTTGTGCACCAGTTTTTTTCCTCCAGAACAGCCACTGGGTTTTCATATTTTATTTTCTCACATTTTTCAAATATACATAAAAAAATTAACTTCTCATGAATGTGCTTGTTCTACAGCATAATCTCTATATAGGAACAGTTTGTAGACCTGATGTATTGGTGGTTGTGAAGACATGGATTTACAGAAACAGGAAGTAAAAAATCAATTTTTATTTGGTATTACACATCTTTTTTTGGTCATGCTGATTCCAAAATGGAGTACATGCTTAAGCCAGTTTTTGACAATTTCTTGTATTTGTTGTCCACACTTATTTTTCACTAGTACAGTTCTGTCTCACTGCAACTAAGAATAACAAAAAAATTAACTACAAGTAAAACAAGTTTTTAACTAACAATAATTCTCTATATAAAAAATACATTTTAACACAAGGTACAGCAACAGTTTTTTTTACTGTGAAGCCATTTTTATGCATGCTGTTACCACAGAACTACTTCGTAATTTGGGCGATATTGTTTCACCACTTAGTTAAAAGTGCAAGGCGTAAGGAACTTTTTTCTCCAATTTTTTTTCCAGGCTTCCTTTTCTTTTTCACACCTCATCCCTTTCTCAGAGCATAAAATCCAGGTGGTCAAGTAAGCTTTTCTCATTTTTTCATTTCCCTCGCACACCCATGAGAATGACCAGGGAATTTTTCTTTATCCTTGTGGGAAGAAGCAAGGTATTCATATAATTAAAGCACAGTGTTAGTATTGGACAAGTCTCCTTTATCCAAGGACTCACAGTTCAAAGTCTGAATCGGGGTTAGGTGAATAGCTGAGCTAACATTTTGCGAAAAAAAAAAAGTGACCAAAATCCAGGTGGTCAAGTAAGCTTTTTAATTTTTCATTTTCCTCGCACACCCATGGAAATGACCAGGGAATTTGTCTTTATCCTTGTAGGAAGAAGCAAGGTATTCACATAATTAAAGCACAGTGTTAGTGTTGAACAAGTCTCCTGTATTCATGGACTCACAGTTTAAAGCCTGAATCCGAGTTAGGTGAATAGCTGAGCTTACATTTTGCGACTGTGTCTTTTGGAAGTAGGCTATAGTAAACATAAAATAGATCATCTTCGAAAATATGCAGGGTGATCAAAAAGTCTCAACGTACGCGTAATACAAAAAAAAGTGACCATGATCCGGATAATCAAATATCTGGATTACCTGTAGTACTAATACATATAGATAATCGTATCAAAAGAAATTGGTAAGGTAATTTGCACTGGACCTATAGAAGAAGTTTTATGTACTATTTTGAAGCTAGTTTTTTTACTTGGTTGAGCAACATGAGTTACCTCAGTCTTGTTTCCCAGAATGTAAATTCCACCTTGTTTGCTTTGAGGAGTTGCTTATCAGAGTTCATCGAAAGACCTCGAATGAGAAGCTATGGTCTTAAACATCTGCAAATTTTTAAGTTCTGAACCCAGTGGCTTGGTGAAGCATATCCTTCTATATTGTTTCATTTCATATTCTTTTAAGGCAATTACAGAAACTTTAATGACATGGTTAAGGGTAAGGGTCTGATTGGCAACATCAGATGCCTTTTGCTATAAAAAAGCCTTCTGGTGTTGCAACAGAGAACCACAACAGCAAATGTCTCTGTGTGGTGGCAGGATTCCCGATAATGTTGTCTACGCTTTATTCCTTACAAGGGTTTTCATCAACAGATCATTCTGATGCAGTACTGCACAAACCCAGGATGGACCCCTGCATCAGGTGAGGATGACCAACGTCAGCTGCTACCCTATGCATCCATGAACCCATCGCAGGATTGGTTTGCAACTGCAATCATTTAAAATAATTCGACTGCCTACATATACCCAACAATTTCCATGACATTTTTACAAATACTACATGGTACAGTATTTTCTATATTAAGCAATATATCCTACAGAAAAACAAAAAACTTAATATCACTTGTAATACTTACAGAGAACAAATGACATGGTTTTTAAGGACTTAATGATCTCTTTGGGGGCTGCCAGCCCACTTATACTCAGTCGCCAATTCATTTGTCATGATATCAGCCAGCAATCGACGTGTTGCTTATCATGGGTCATTACACGCTCTTGCAGCCAAAAATTTTACCTATAAATATTATAAGTTCAAGAGTTTGAGTACATTCATGCACACACACACGCACACAGAACATTAATATTTCCGAACACATTATGAAGTACACACACAAAAAATTAAATTAAATAAAATAAAGTGGAAGACCAAATCTTCACTGAAATCCTCAAATCTTTCCTGAGGCAGGCATACGTGGAAGCAGCTGTGCCCATGTTTCACACTAAAATGGTTGACACCACACCAATCACATTTTTGCGACCAAGAAATGTACACTGAGTGAAATTAAAATTGAAACACAAAGAGGGAATGTGCAATTTGCCTGTCTGTAACTTATGGACAAGACAGGTTAGCTAGTAAAGACAAAATATCTAGAGCAAAAAAAAAAAAAACATTTATGGTGACAAAAAGTGGTTTACATGACCATATTAGCATGGGATGCATTTTGTCACTCGCCGAGGCATGAATTGTAGTGATGTCGAATAGAGACATGGAGTACAGCTCATCATGCTTTTTCAAACGTGTTGAAGAGCTGCACAGTCTTGTTTGTTCAGGAGCAAGTTTCTTTCACTGAAAGAGTTGTTCAACAGTAATGCGTGCATGCAGCATCAAAGTCACAAATTATCACATTTTGACTTACACTAGCTATGCATCTGCAGGACTGCTATGATAATTTAATCGATTGCACAAGTCACCTTGACATTCATGTATGCAGTTCAACTGTCATTTCTATTCAAGCCAACCGTCATTTCTACATGTTGTGATTTCAATTTCACTAAGCGTATAATGACCATGAAGTGGCCACTCTAGGCTAACTACGGTCTATAAGTATGGCTAACCAGCCATAAACTCGATAAAATGTCCAGCCATCACATCAGCAATGCTTTGAGAAGAGCGACTGTAGTATGAGCTCAAATGCTAAATGGTACCATCTGTGCAAATCCAGAACGGTATGAGTAGGGGAGAAATGACAGTTCTGCAACATGCGGTATGCGGCATGCATACCGCACGGTCAGTGCTGTGGCAGAGCGCGTGCTATATGCATACTGCACGGCGGGATGAGGGGGCGGGGTGTAGGTTTTCCCACCTGAGTTGGCGTTTGTGTGGCGGAAGTGTTTGTTCATTTGATTGCGGTTCTCTGGAGATGAACGTTTCAATCAGTGTCAAAAACATTAAATTTAACTGTTGCAATGGAGAGCGAATTAAAGCAAATTTACCACGATCCGAAGCGAGAAGGTGCATTAGGTGGAGTCGATGCTTTATACCGTGTTGCACAGGGCAAAATAAAGAAAAGGGATGCTGTGGAATGGTTGAGAAGTCAGAATGCATACACTCTTCACAAGCCAGTCAGAAGAAAATTTCCGAGAAATAGAGTTTATGTCACCAAATTGGATGAACAATGGCAGGCAGACCTAGTAGAAATGTCAAGTTTACATCAACACAATAATGGATTTCGTTATATATTATCATGTATTGATATTCTGTCAAAGTTTGCGTGGGCAGTTCCATTGAAACAAAAGACTGGCTCTAATAGAGTGGAAGCTTTTTCGCAAATATTTAGCCACCGAATACCAGAGAAACTACAAACCGACAAGGGTACAGAGTTTAAAAATAAGGTGTTTCAGAAATTTGTAAAGCAAAAATCTGTTCACTTCTTCACTACAAATAACGAGACAAAAGCATGTATAATAGAAAGATTTAATCGTACATTGAAATCCCGTACGTGGAGATATTTCACAAGCCGAAATACGTACAAGTATATAGAGGTACTTGATGAATTAATTCAAGGGTATAATTACAGCCTTCATCGCAGTATTAAAATGAAGCCGGTGAATGTTGATGAGCATAACCAGAATATAGCTTGGAAAAATTTATATGGAGATAATACAAAGAAGACCACTCCATACAAGTTTGAAGTGGGTGACACAGTTCGCATCACGAGAAGTAAATTGACATTCGAAAAGGGTTATGAGTCAAACTGGACAGATGAAATATTTATTGTTTCTGAAAGTCTCCAAAGAACACCTCCTGTTTATAGAGTGAAAGATTTGCTTCACGAAGACATTGAAGGAACATTTTACGCAGAGGAAATGCAAAAGGTGAAACAAAGTAATTTCTATGCAGTTGAAAAAATAAAAAAATAACGGAGACGGAAAGGCAAAGTAGAGTACTTTGTAAAATTCAGGGGCTACCCCAATAAATTCAATGCATGGACTCTTTCCGAGAATTTTTTCTCAGTATAAAAAATAGGAGAACTACGTTTTCTGTTCACTTTCAAGATGAGTTTCTATCTAACACTTCCAAGCGACAGCTCCTTGAGCTATTACTCTGACAACAAAATATCCCATTTCTTTACACGTTTACCTTCCCCAGTGGATTTAACAGGAGACTGGGAAGTCGGTCTCGTCTAACTAATATACCCACATTCATGGTTTAACATCAATGGTTCATCCAGTCATTTTGAGTATGATTCTGGTAACGGCCAGTTAAAGCCAGGAAAAATTCCCCCAGGTTACCACGATTCTGTTTCTGACGTTATCAAAGCTCTGTCTCAGCATCTGAATAAAAAAGTTTTTATGTACTACAATAAAGCCACAAGAAGAGTTAAATTCACTCTTTTCACAGGAACCTGACTAAGATTTCAACCTGGACTCGCAGAAATTTTAGGTGTGGAATCGCAGCTGTTTGAAGCCAAAAGCACTGATCTTACTGTCAACGGAGATTTTATAGCAGATCTGAACTCTTCCTACTCTTTGTTATATGTGTATAGTGATATAGTTGAACCTCAGTTGGTTGGAGATATTCACGCCCCATTGTTAAGGATTGTGAAAGTTACTGGACAAGACGGCGAGATCATCAGTGCGCCATATGACAGACCTCATTACTTACCCCTCGCTCGAAAACATTTTCAGAGTATTAAAATCGTTATAAGAAGCCACACCGGTCAGTTAGTCCCATTCGAACGAGGGAAAGCAATTGCTAAGCTTCATTTCCTACTTAAACATCTGTGACGAAAATTTATCATCCCTATCAGTGTTGTGTGAAATCGTTCGAGGAATATTTTACCAATCAAACAGGAAATGGATTAACATATTATCAAGGCATTCCATTACAGAAAGGATATGGATTAGGAGGATTGTTTCGATCTTTGTTTAGAGCTGCTGTGCCTTTACTAAAACAAGGAGCAAAAACGATGGGGAAACAAGTATTGAGATCAGGAGTGGACTTGGCACAGGATGTCATTGATGGAAAAGATATAAAAACTGCTGCAAAGCATAGAGCCCAGGAAGCCGGTCGAGCACTAGCTGATAAAGCAGCGGGCAAAGTAAAAAAAATGTTAGGTGGGAGAATTAAAAGAAAGAAATTGATTAAAAAACACGTCATTTCCTCGAAGAAAGTCAAGAGGAACACACGTGATATTTTTGATCCTTAAACCATTTTGCTCTGCTAATAATGGCACTCATTCATCATAATTATCCGGTATGTCTGAAATCAGAATTAGACTTATTTGCCTTACCTCTCACTCAGACTAGTATCGAGAATGGGCAGTGGGTTGAATTTCATCCTTTAGCCAACATTCAAGATGGTGGTCCATTAGAATTCAACATCCCTGGCAGCGGAGAAGAATATATGGACTTGTCAATGACACAGTTGTATGTAAAAGTAAAACTTGTCAAGTCTAACGGAAGCGCATTGCCTGACAAGGAACCCGTTGCTCTTATAAACTTATTTCTTCATTCGTTGTTTTCTCAGATTGATGTTAGCTTGAATGAACGTGCAACTTCTTCATCAAGCAATACCTATCCATATCGAGCGTATATAGAATCCCCGTTGAATTACGGGGAGGAGGCGAAGAAAACTCTCCTATCATGTGAATGTTTTTATAAAGATACGGCAGGACATTTCCAAGTATCAAATCCAACAGTTACAGCAACTAACAAAGGTTTAAATCAACATTATGAATTAATGAAGACCAGTAAAACTTTAGATCTCACTGGAAATCTACATTGTGATATATTTTACCAAAACAGATTACTGCTTAATTTAGTGGATTTAAAAATTAAACTCATTCGAAGTAAACCTGATTTTTGCCTGATTTCCTCTTCTGCTACTCCAGATTATAAGGCGCTTATCGAGCACGCTTCTATTTTCGTCAGAAAAGTTAAAGTTAGCCCAGGGGTTTCTCTAGGACATGCTAAAGCACTAGAAAAAACCTCTGCAAAGTATCCAATCGATCGAATATTATGTAAAGTATATTCCATTTCCCAAGGAAGCATGTCTTTTACTCAAGATAATGTATTCTTAGGCCAAATGCTAAAAAGACTAATCATAACATGTGTTGATAATGAAAGTTTCAACGGCACTTATAAGACAAACCCCTTTGAATTCAAGCATTACGATGTGAACTTCATTGCTGTGTATGTTGACGGACGCCCTGTCCCACATAAACCTGTGGAACCGCACTTTTCCTCTGAAAACATTATTCGTTCCTATCACAGTTTATTTCAAGGAACTGAGAAACTTGGTCAAGACAGGAGTATAAATATTACTCGAGAAGAGTATTCAAAAGGATACACTTTATTCGCATTTGATATAACCCCTGATCTATGTTATGGAGGTCATATGAATTTAATTCGACAGGGAAACTTAAGAGTGGAAATTAAATTTGCCAGAGCACTAAGTAAAACTGTTTCTGTTTTGATTTATGCAGAGTTTCAAAATATTATAGAAATTACTAAATCCAGAAGCATTCTTTGTGATTTTTCAAATTAAAAAAATGAAAAACATTCAAATTCGCGAAGCTCTAACGCGAGATCCTGTGACTCACCTTCTGTTTCTTGATGTGTTTCCATCCGACAGACTTCCAAAATCGATTTCAAAGTTTCCAGCCATCCTCGTAGTTAACACAGATCCTCATCAGATGCCAGGAACACATTGGCTGGCAATGTATATGCCAAACTACAAAACGCTGGAATTTTTCGACTCCTACGGACACGCCCCTCATTATTTCGGTGGTTATATTGAAAAGTTTTCCTCAAGATTCTGCCTTATTCATTTAACGATGTGTGTCTCCAGAGTGCTTTCTCAACAGTATGTGGCCAATACTGCATTTTCTATTTGTATTCAAGATGTCGCGAAAGAAGTCTTAATTCTATTGTCAAATCTTTTCATTCGAAAAGTGTACCAAACGATGTACGAGTCTACAATTTTGTTAAGAAGAAATTTGGCACTGTTGTGAAATTCAAATAAACAGGTTTTTTTTTTTTTATTTTCTCGTGTCTGTTTTTAAATTTGATTGTGTTGCTTATAATTTATTTAGTTTTAAACACGGAAGCGCCAAGATTGCACCACCCTTTCACCGCTCTTATTGCAGGACCTAAAGGATGTGGGAAAACTCGATTCGCTTCTCTTCTGTTGAGTCATATGAATGAAGTTATACACTCAGCTCCCGATCACGTAGTTTGGTTTTATGGTGTTCATCAAAAGCTATATGATAGAATTCCAAATGTTACGTTTGTCGAAGGAGTTCCATCCAATTTTCAAGACTACATAAGTGGGAAAACCCTCTTTATTATTGATGATTTAATGGTTGAATGTGGGAGTGAAAAAAAAAATTAACACCATTGTTTACCAGAGGAAATCATCATTACAATTTGTCTGTTATATTTATAACGCAAAACATTTTTCATAAGGGAAAAGAAATGCGAGAAATATCTTTGAATGCACACTATATTATTTTGTTTAAGTCTCGAAGAGATGCGAGTCAGATTAATCATTTAGGAAGACAATTATACCCCTCCAAAGAGAAATTTTTTCAAGAGGCGTATTTGGACGCCACCAAAGATCCTTTCTCATATATCTTGGTAGATTTGAGTCCTGAAACTAGAGAAGAAGTTCGATTGACATTCTTCCTGGGAAACCCAATATTTTTATCAACCTCACTAACGGAGTTGTTTGGTAATGTTTAGATTGGACATGTATACATAAAGTGAACTAGTTAAAAACGCTTACAAACTCAGAAAAATATTATTATTCACAATGACGTTGTCAAAAGAGGAAGTGCAGTTTCTTGAAATGATTAAAGTCTGCCCCAAAAGGGTGTTGAAAGAACTGTTGATGAAATGTACGAATCAAAATGTGTGCTGTATCTGCAAATGCTCTTTAAATTTATTAAAAGGAAATATTCCTCTTTCACCAGTTCAGAAACATAAACTTCATCGTCACAGACACACTTTGCGAGCTTTAGCAAGAAAAAAACGCCGTTGTATTTAAAACGAAAACTTATTGTTCAACGTGGTGGATTTTTGAATATACTAATACCAGCAGCTTTAAGCGTTCTGACTTCTGTTCTTTCGAAATAGCAATGGAATACGCACGTAAAGTGGTGTTAGTTCCCCAAGAGCAATTGCTCCGTCAAATTCCCACCGACGATTTTTTATCTGAACTTGATAAAGAAATGAAAACCATTTTACTAAGTAAGGAGCCAGATCACGTGAAAATAAAATTATATAATCAAGTGTTGAACTAAAGAATTCAAACTCCTATGTTTAACCCTCCTATTGATCGTCAGCATGAGAGTGAAATCAAAACTCAACAAGAAAAGAAGGAATCGTTAAAGAAGAAAACTGACTAAGTCGAAGATTTGGTGATGTTGACAGTGCCACAACACATGAGGCGCTATGCACAAAACGTTTTGGATGTATTTAAAGAAAACTCAAACGTCATATCTTGGACTCCCAAGGGCGAATTAGTGTATCACGGAAAATACGTGAAGAATTCTAATATTGTTGATTTGATCGACACTATGCGCACTTCTCAAAGTGTAGCAAACCTTCCAGCTACGGATGTATTCGCAAAAGCTGTGAAAGAAATTAATCTACCTACAAAATATATGAAAAATAAAAAAATGTTTGCTTTGGAAAAACCTACACAATCTGGAAAAAGCTTGTCACCACGTTGGCGTCCCCATTAAAGTTCTGTTTTTTGTTCTCATTCAGTTTACCTTGTTTTTTATTTGTGTGGTTCTAACTTATTGCGAGATGAGCGATGTAAATATATGATGAGTTTTTATATCATTTTTTGATGTTTTTGTAAAGAAAAAAATTGTAAAAGCAAAAGTCTGCTTTGAAAATTTTGAGTTTTCAGAAAAAGCTTTCAGATCAATATGGAGTTTTACCAAATGCAAGAGGATGGATTTTCACTTCTAAGTTTTAGAGCGAGGCTAAAATTTGAAAAGAAAATTTCATCGTGGTAAGTTTCTGTTTAACAAAATACATGTCAAAGTCAAATATTGAGATTGTAAATTTCAGAATTTCAGAAAAATGTCGTAGTGTAACATGGAGTTTTAGCAGTTCTATGAGGATGGTTTTTGATTTCTAAATATTAATCAAAGGACGATTGTCATTATTTAAAATGCAGACATGGACAAAAATGCTTTTGGAAATACACATGTTCTGTACAATGAAAACAAAGTTTCATGAATGCTTTTCTTACCATTCTTTTCTTTGTGAAATTATTTTGCGTGAATCTTTTTTTTTTCTGGAATCACGCAAGTCATCAGTGGAGTACCAGATATTCAAACGAGAATATATCTAGCAGGCCGTCATCTAAATGTTACACTATTTAGAAGACCTTGAAATGCGATTCCTAATATGGTTTCGGCCTTTATCTCCAAACCGAGAAATCTCCCACCTCCAACCCAATTTTGATAATTTTTTTTTCACCATCAGTATTTCATAACATTTCGTTACGAATCCCACCGCGAACCAAATTTTGATCTTTTTCTTTTTTTTTTTCACCATCTATTTGTATATCGAGCTCCAGCCTGCTCTAAGAGTTCTTTTCTACTTAAGTCATTTAGGAAGTCGTCGGAGATGAAACGTTTAGTTGATCACATTTGGTTACGAATGCTTTTGCGAGCATTGCTGGATTTAGCATTGCAACGCCTTCTTCGCTATACATGAGCCATTTGTTTTTTCTGCTCGTCATGATGCAATAGTGAGCTTCTTGGTTTGGCTGTTGCTCATCCAGAGGCAGTTTACATTCGTTACATGGGAATACTCGGCCGATATTCCTCTCTATCTCATCGATGACGAGGTTTTCCAGAACTTCGTCATCGAAGTTCTAGAAAACCTTTAGAACTTCGATGACGAAGTTCTAGAAAACCTCTAGAACTTCGATGACGAAGTTCCAGAAAACCTCGTTTGGAGGTAAAAAATCTAAATACAGCTCTCCGTTTTTTGTTGAAGTGGATTGCAGAATTTCTACCTCCATGTCTTCAAGCTTTTTCGGCTGCGTAGGCGGTAGGTCAGTATCCATAACCGAAAGAGAAGCCCTCTTGGCATCAAAGTTCACTCTTTGTGCTGCGACACGCTTCATCGTGAAGATATGGAATCTAGGTACTATCAGAAAAGATGAAGGAAAAATTCGAACAACTGCTTACTGAAAAGGCAAACAGGCGAATGTTTTCTGCGTTTCGAGGCACATGTAACCGCAGCTGAAGGTGGGTTGACTGTTTATCAAAAAAGAACCCTCCCCTCACGGTGAATGGTTAATTCTTATAGGTCATGTTTCCTCCCCAATTAGATATATATGTGGGTATCTTCATGCTCGGGAAAAGATTTTTCTTTCACAACTTCAACCCCATTTACATCTTACGGGGTCTTCTTTTGCAGGAGTCTGCACATGACAATGGCAAATAATAACACAGGTCCAAGTGAAAAGTTTTTACGATTCTGTTTTTCTCAGATATCAGCAAATGAAACCAAATTTTATAACTTTTCATCGCCAGACGTTCAATAACGAACAGTGTATAGCAAACATCTGCCAAAACCATCTGCTAACATCAGTTGTATTCATCAACGCACTGCATGTTGCAATTGAAAACATTTTTACGATTTTGTTTTTCTCAGCTTTTCAACGACGAAAACAAATTTTATAACTTTCCGTTTCCACAAGCACTGTTTAATATCCCACCCTGTCTATTGTAAACATCTGCTAACGTCTACCATATTCCACAATATACAATGTATATACAGATTGATAAGATTTTTACGATTTTGTTTTTGCTTGCGCTTTGAGTGAACCAAATACAGCTTTATAACAGTCCGCTTCCAAATCAGCAGTTCAAAATGACCAGCGTCTATTGTGAACATCTGCTAACAGCTACTTGTAAGCCTCCGCAGACGTCTATTGTTAGCTTCACACCCTGTTATACAACAATTTAGTTACACTACACTCCCAGTCGTCTGATTCCTTTCAACCGCACGAGAACAGAATCTAGGAACATAGTTACGATGCTCAGGACATTTACAGCCTGGGGTGAGACTTTCCTTAACATGTCACTAAATTTTACTACTGGGTCAACAAAACACAACCCCTGGAAGGCCAACCGCAGCAACTGTCCTCAATGATCGTCTGGTGGGGGAGGTGGCATGGGAAATGAGGTGTCAATACTGTACGGCCGTCCCGGTGGCGCAGTGGTCTAAGGTGCTGGCCTCTGATCATTCGTCCGTCTGGGGTCCGGGTTCGAATCCCGGTGAGGCATGGGTGTTGTGTTTGTCTTACGGCACTGGCTCTCTCCCTTCCCTGGAACCAGTGACCCTAAATTAGGGACGGGCGACTGCTTATAGCCCATTGAGTTGCTCACGGTGGTCGTTAAACCTCCAATCAACAATCAACAACAACAACAACAATACTGTACGACTTTAGGTAAATTAAATCACCCGCACTAGGCTGCAGAGCCATTTAGAGCATGGCACTTCTCCCCCTCCTCATTTCATTGGAAAATGATCTCGATGGGTGGAGAAAGCAGAAAGATATAACAGATTGCAGCTGAAGGAAAATATCATTCTTGATTTAGTTTTACAACTTTAAAGTTCTTCTCTGGATATACTTTCCTAAATCGCGTGATGTGGAATCCCGACTTTGAGGTAAGACTTCACTCTCGAATTTTTTTTTTTTCTTTTATGGTTAGGAGATGCTTTTTCAAATTTCGGTGGAGCGATTAAGTAGGACGGGTTTTTATTTTTTTCAGTCCACTAAGTTATTTATCCATTTTTGACTAACTGAAAAAAAAAAAAAAAAAAGAATTCAATTTCAAAATTCTTAATTGGGTACTTTATTTTTTCTCGTAGGTGGAGAATGCTATGGATGACAAGATAACGGAGCAACTCATGTTGGGACATCTGAATTTTTTGAGGCCACGGGAAGTTTCCCCACAAATTTATACGTGGCTGAAAATGTGGACTTTGATGAAGAATTGGCAAAGCCCTCGGCATCCGCTTTTCAACAACCATTGAACGAAGGAGTTGAAAAAAGCTTTCCCTGCTCAACATGTGGAAGGAGTTTTAAGCAAAGATTTATTTTAAATCGCCATAAAAAAACTCATGGGGGCTTAAAACCATTCAGCTGTGAAAGTTGTGGATACAAAAGTAGCAGAAAGCATGATCTGCTTCGCCACCAGAGATTGGTCCATGTGCCACAAGTTGGTAAAGAGCTAAAAAAAAGCAGCTACTCAAGCTGAAACTGTTTCAGTTCCTAAAGTTCAAAAAAAAAAAAAAAAAAAAAAAGAAGTTCCAATGCTTCTGCTTTAAATGTGTTTTCGGACCATTTTCTTTATCCACGGCATGAGGGGGAAGCTGATCTCACACTGTTTTTAAATAGTGTGAGAAATGATGTGACATCTCTGTTGTTAGAAAAATTAAAATCACAGGGTGCTGTTAAATGGTACCTAAACGCGAAAGTCGAATTCGTTCGACAATCGCAAGAGAATGAAGAGGAAACTGCCACTTACTTTTTTCGAAGCAAGTGTGCGGTGAACCTCACTGACGCGGAGTTAACATCAAATTTAGATGCAGCCTATGAAAAAATTAAAAGTTCTTGTGAGGATTTTTTGAATCTTGGAAGTGGGTGGGCTCTTCGCCGCATTTTTCATTTAGAGATAAAAATTGCTCGCTATGCACCTCTGTCAGCTTCAAGCTATATTCCGCTCCCCCAGAAGTTGGCTTCGAAAAAGGCTATTGTCAATATTCAAAATACTGACGACAAACGTTTCGTATGGAGCATTATTGCGGCTTTACACTCTGTAGAGAGGCAGTGCAATCCTCATCGTGTTTCCCACTACACTCGTTTCGAAAACGAGCTAAATTTGCAAGATATTGATTTTCCAACCCCAATTCGCCAAATTTCAAAATTTGAAAAATATAATGAATTTCTTTCCGTGAATGTGTTCTGCCATGAGGATGGAGTAGTTTTCCCCCTACGCATTACAGAGAAAAAGGAAGCCGCTAACCATGTAAATCTACTTTTTTTAGCAACGGAAGAAAACGCACTATTGCCTCATTAAAAATATGAGCAGACTGTAAGGCGATTTGACGAAACATGATGGCCAAGCATTTTACTGCAGTTACTGCCTTCATTGGTTAATATCTCAAAATCTCCTAACAGATCACATTCCATATTGCTCCATACACGGCGCTCAGAGGGTGCAAATGCCAAACGAAAATAATAAATGGCTGCAATTTGATACATTTTGGCATCAGATGCGAGTACCATACGTCATTTATGCGGACTTTGAGTCTGTTTTAGAAAAAACAGATACCTGCTCTCCAAATCCTCACAGTTCCCACACAGAAGCCATATCAAATCATGTTGCATGTGGCTATAGTTATGTCATTGTGGGACCTATAGTTATGTCATTGTGGGACCAAACCAGTTCAGACTTATAGGGGGAAAGATGCTGTAGAGCATTTCCTAAATTCTTTTCTTCATGAAGAAGAAGAAATTATCAAAATTCTTGCACATGTGGTGCCCATTTCATTGTCAGCAGAAGAGGAGGTCTCATTTCAGATGCAGGAGAATTGTGGTGTTTGCGGTTCAAAACTGGGTGTTGATCGCGTTAGAGATCACTGCCATATTACGGGGAATTTCCGTACTGCCGCACATTCGAGATGCAACTTAAATTTCAAGGTGCCAAAATTTATCCCCGTGATCCTGCACAATTCTAAATCTTATGACACTCATCTGATTATGCAAAAACTTGGAAAAATTCAAAATCGACGCATTCAATGCGTCGTTCAAAATATGGAGAAATACATTTCTTTTTCATTGGGTCATCTTCGGTTCTTAGATTCTTTCCAGTTTATGAGCACCTCCTTGGAAAAGTTAGTGCCGTATCTAACACCTGAAAAATTCAAAATTTTAAAGAGTCATATTCCTGAAGAGAAAATTCATCTTCTGCTGAGAAAGGGTGTCTACCCCTATGAGTACACGGACTCGTTTCAAAAGTTTGAAGAACGTACCTTACCCCCACTAGAGGCATTTTTTAGTGTTTTAACTGGTGACTGCATTTCAGAAGATGACTACAAGCACGCTCAGAGGGTGTGGAATGTTTTCAATGCTCGTACCATAGGTGATTATCATGACATATATTTGGAAAGTGATGTTCTCCTCCTGGCTGATGTATTCGAAAATTTTAGGGAATTATGCTTGCTGTTGTATTCTCTGGATGCTTGCCATTTTTATTCGGCTGCATCACTTTCATGGGGGGCTATGCTAAAATTTACAAATGTGAAATTGGAATTACTAACAGATCCTTCCATGCATCTTTTTGTTGAAAAAGGAATACGTGGAGGAATATCAATGATCTCCCATCGCCACTCAAAGGCGAATAATAAATACTTGCCAGACTATGATTCATCAAAGCCCAGTACGTATATCATGTACTTAGACATGAATATTTTGTACGGGGCCGCTTGTCAATCCTCCATAGCAATCAGCCATTTTGAATGGCTTGATGTAAGTAAAATCAGTCGTGATGACATCTTGCAATGGAGCGAGGAGGATGAATATGGATACATTTTAGAAGTTGATTTAATATATCCAAGTGAGTTGCACGACACTCACAATGCGTATCCACTTGCCCCTGAAAATTTAAACATTACATTAGACATGGTATCCCCCTTCGTTAGAAACGTTGCTCAGGAGGAAGGCATACATCTCTCTCCAAATGTCTCAAAATTAGCACCAAATTTGTTGACCAAGAAAAAATACATTGTACATTCTCGAAATCTGAAATTGTATTTAGAATTAGGTCTCCAGGTAGAATGTATTCACAAAATTCTAAAATTTAGGCAAAAGCCGTGGTTAAAAAGTTACATTCAGTTCAATACTGAATGCAGAAAAAATGCTGCAAATAATTTCGAGAAAAATTTCTTCAAATTAATGAATATCACAATTTTTGGAAAAACCATTGAAAATTTGCGAAACAGAATTGACATTCATCTTGTGCAGCATGAATCACAAGCGAAGAAATTGGTGGCATCGCCTGCCTTTCACGCTTACAAAATTTTTGATGAGGGGCTAACTGCAGTGCAAATGAAAAAGACGCGGCTTCTCCTCAACAGACCCATCTTTGTGGGATTTTCCATTTTAGATATCAGTAAACTCTACATGTACGAATTCCACTATAAGCATATTTTGCCAACGTATGGAGATCGTGCTAAACTGCTTTTTACTGATACTGATTCCCTGTGTTACGAGCTACAGACTGAAGATGCCTATAAAGACATGTTACAACACATGCATTTATATGACACTTCAGACTATGAACCTACACACATGCTCTACAGCGAAGAAAATAAAAAAAAATTAGGAAAAATGAAAGATGAGCTATTGGGAGTTCCGGCTGAAGAATTTGTGGGATTGCGCCCCAAAATGTATAGTATAAAATCTGGAAAAATCGAAAAGAAAACAGCGAAAGGAATTTCTCGAAGGGTGGTGGAGATGAAAATGAGACATGAAGACTACAAAAGTTGTCTTCTAAAACATCATATTACGAGAGAGTCTATGACAAAAATTGAAAGCAACAAACACCACTTGCAAACTGTCTCCCTTCAAACTTCACCCTTGGATGACAAGCGATACATTCAGAACAATGGAATAGACACTTTGGCGTATGGGCATTATAAAATAACTCCTTAAAGAAGTCTAAATTGTACATAAATATTTCTTTTCCGTTGTAGAAGCATTTTGCACTCACCATTTAAAAAAAAAGTGTTTCGTTTTGGAGGAGTCAATTTGTGGGGGAACGGAAGTGAAATCTAAATTGGGGAAGGAATTTAGGCAAACATCAAAATTTGGGAATTTGGTTTGGATATAATGACCGAAACCACATGAGGAATCACATTTCAAGGTCTTCTAAATAGTGTAACATTTCGAAGACGGCCTGCTAGATATATTCTCGTTTGAATATCTGGTACTCCACTGATGACTTGCGTGTTTCCCCCCCAAAAAAAAAAAAAAAAAAGATTCACACACAAAATAATTTCACAAAGAAAAGAATGGTAAGAAAAGCATTCATGAAACTTTGTTTTCATTGTACAGAACATGTAGATTTCTAAAAGCATTTTTGTCTATGTCTGCATTTTAAATAATGAAAATCGTCCTTCGATTAATATTTAGAAATCAAAAACCATCCTCATAGAACTGTTAAAACTCCATGTTACACTACGACATTTTCTGAAACTCTAAAATTTACAATCTCAATATTTGACTTTGACATGTATTTTGTTAAACAGAAACTTACCATGATGAAATTTTCTTTTCAAATTTTAGCTTCGCTCTAAAACTTCGAAGTGAAAATCCATGCTCTTGCATTTGGTAAAACTCCATGTTTCTCTACGACATTTTTCAGAAAATCGAAAATTTGCGATCTCAAAAATGTTCTTTAGCGTATATTTATTTAGCAACTCAAAAAAATCTTACCTTTAACATGAACGAAAAGAAAAACAACAACAACAATGCTACATCCTGTGGGTTATATATTTTCAAACGCTCAAACAAACAAAAAAAAATAAGAGAGAAAAAAAGAAAAAAAAAGAAAAAAAAAAAAAAAAAAAAAAGCGCTGCTTCGTTTGAAATCAGTGTTATTAAGAATAATTGGCTGAAATATATCGCCAATCAGAAAAAATGAGCTTCACCAAATGTACAAAAAAATCATTTATATATATATATATATATATATATATACATTTAAACACTTATATTTACATATTTCATCATCATCATCATTGTCAACCATTATCAATCCACTGCTGGACGAAGGTCTCCCCAAGTTTCCTCCACAACGGTCTGTCTTGTGCCAGTCTCCTCCATGTCACCCCTGCATACTTTCGAATTTCATCCACCCATCTCCCATGTGGTCTTCTTCTGGGTCTTTTCCTGTCCCTTGGAATCCAATCTAAAATTTCGGCTGTCCATCGATGATCTGTCCTTCTGGCAGTATGTCCAGCCCATTGCCATTTCAGGGATTTAACTCTGATCATGATGTCTTCCACTCTTGTCATTTTTCGGATCCACGAGTTCCTCTTCTTATCTCTCCTGGTTACACCAAGTATGCACCTCTCCATGCTACTTTGAGTTGTCTGCAGCCTTTGTATGTCTCTTTTAGTTAAGGTCCACGTCTCTGCACCATACGTAAGCACTGGAAGGATGCATTGATCAAACACTTTTCTTTTAAGACATAATGGCATATTGCTCTTGAAAATTATGCTGTTTCTTCCAAAAGCTCTCCAGGCAAGTTTTGTACGCCGATTAATTTCTTCACCAATGTGACCCTCACTTGATATCTGCTGTCCAAGATAAACGTACGTTTCTGTTATCTCCAGCTTTTTTCCATCAATCGATAAATCTTCATTTCTTGTAAAAGCATTGAACATAACTTTTGTCTTCTGAAAGTTCATTTTTAATCCCACTTCTTTACTCTTGTCAGCAAGTTCCTGGATCATACTCTGCAGCTCTGATGGGCTAGTTGCAAAAATGACTACGTCATCAGCAAAACGAAGGTGGGTTAGATAATCTCCATTAATCTTTATCCCCTTGTTTTCCCAGCTCAGTGATTGAAAAACACCCTCCAATGTGGCATTAAAGAGCTTCGGAGATATGGTGTCACCTTGTCTCACTCCCTTTCCAATTTTTATGTGTGTTGTATTTTCAAACAGCCTAATCTTTGCACTTGCATTTTCATAGATGTTATTAATAATATTAATGTATGCATCTTCAATACCGCAGGTTTTCAGAGCCATTGTAACTGCTGATGGTTTCACCGAATCAAAGGCTTTTTCATAATCGATAAAAGCCATGCACAATGGAAGTTCATATTCCCTCGCTCTTTCAATTAGTTCTCTCAGCACATGGATATGATCTATTGTGCTGTAGCCACTCCTGAATCCAGCTTGTTCTCTCGGTTGAGCCATGTCCAGTGTTACCTTCAAGCGGTGTGAAAGAACTTTAGTGAAGATTTTATAAACTACTGATAGGAGGCTGATAGGTCTGTAGTTTCCGAGATCCTCAATGTCACCTTTCTTATGTAGCAGGATCATTGTAGCGGTGTTCCAATCCTCAGGAATCTTTCCTTCATTTTTTAAGGCATCGAGTGAAAATCTGGGCGAGTATTGTTTCGATTTCTCCACTTGCTTCTTGTATGATGTCTACAGTAATTCCATATTCTCCTGGAGCTTTTCCCCGCTTCATGTTCTTGATTGCATGTGCAACTTCTGCTGGAAGGACTGGAGGAACTCTGGTACTGGTATCTTTCATGATGTCTGGAGTGCATGTATCATCCCTTTCATATAATTTATAGTAGAAATCTTTCACTCTTGTCAAAATTTCGCCTCTATTTCTTGTTACAGAACCATCTTCTTTTCTCAGTGCCATAATCTGTTTTCTTCCCTTACTGAGATGTCCCTTTGCTATCTTTAGGCTTTGGTTGTTTTCAATTGCTTTCCTCACTAGTTCACAGTTGAATTTTCTTACGTCTTCAGTGATACTTTTTCGTACTGTCTTGCATAGCTCTATATATTTCACTTTGGAAGTCACATCTTCTTTAGTTGTCCTCATCTCTCTTCTTTTTTGCATCAACATTTTGGTTTTGCCTGATAATTTATTTACATGCAACTTGTTCTTAGACCCAGCTAATTTTGTTGCTGTTTCCATAAGAGCTTTGGTTACTTTTCTGTTAACTTCAGAGATGTCCACTTCTTCCGATGTTAGGCCTTCTGAAGCAGAGAACCTGTTCTTCAGTTCCAACTTGAAGGTATTATGGTGTTTTTTAAGGTTGGTTATGTCAATAGATTTTGTTTGTCTTATGAGCTTGGCACGTTCAAGTTTAGTGTTGAGGTGCATCTTACATCTCACCAATCTATGGTCACTACCTGTGTTGAACTTGTTTAGCACACTGCAGTCTTCTATGACGAATTTTTTGTTACACAAAATAAAATCAATTTCACTTGTCGTCCCATTTGGATGTCTCCATGTCCATTTCCTGTGTGGCTTTTTCTTGAAGAAGGAGTTCAAGATGAAAAACCCTTCTGCCTCTGCAAACTCAACGAGAGTATTTCCACGCTGGTTTCTGTTGCCATGACCGAATTTACCTACTGAAGTTTCATTCTGTTGCCGTTGCCCTATTTTTGCATTGAAATCTCCCATAATTATTTTCAAGTGCTGCTTACCTTTATTATTTAGATGACAAATTTCCTCATAAAATTCTTCAATTTCTTCTTCAGGATGACTTGTGGTGGGTGCATAAGTTTGAATAATCTGAGCCTGGTATCTTTTCGAGAGTTGGATAACAAGCCGTGCAGCTCTGTCAGAGGAACTTTCAACTTCTCATATATACACATAAAATATGCAGTTATATATATATATATATACACATTTAAAGACGCTCACATGTAAAAGAAAAAATAAAGTTCATCTTCAGAAAAAAAAAGTGTAACATCACACATCACACACACGCACATTAAAAATTTGCATCAAGTGAACAAGAAAAAAAATGTGCTTCATCAAATATACAACAAAACATGAACTTAATTGTCTATACTTATTTAAATACCACTGCATGAACAAAGTCCAGAGAACTACGATCAAACACTTCCGCCACACAAACCCCAACTCAGGTGGGAAAACCTACGCCCCGCCCCTCATCCCGCCCCCTCATCCCGCCGTGCGGTACGCATACCGCACGTGCTCTGCCACAGGGTTCTACGTCAATTCGTCGCGTGCGTCAATTCGTCGACTGCGACGATTCGTCGCGCGTCAATTCGTCGCCTACGTCAATTCGTCGCGCGTCAATTCGTCGAATGCGTCAATTTGTCGCGCGTCAATTCGTCGACCACGACGATTCGTCGCGCGTCAATTCGTCGCGGACAAATTCGTCGACTACGTCAATTCGTCGCGTTTACAGATTTTGGTTACATACAAAACGAATACAGGAAAACGTACGATTTCGAACGTCTTGCTCCTTGATCAAATTTATAAAGTTTGGACACGCAGACAGGATATGAATATTACGTTTTTCTTTGGCACTAAAAATATTAGACGGTAGACGGTTTTTGGAACGGGTCAGTGGCCCGGTTGGTCAGAGACCCCCATACACAAAATATTCGTAAGATCAACAGTTTTCAATTCAGAACCACCAAATCAGGTATCCTATCTCATAGTACTCTAACTTAGACGGTTGTCGGTTTTTGGAACGGGTAAAGGCCCGTGGAGTCAGAGCCCCCCCCCCCTACATAAAATTTTTTCGTAAAATCTAGTTTTCATTTCAGAACCACCAAATTTGGTATACTATCTCATGGTACTCTAACTTAGACGCTAGACGGGTTTTGGAAGGGGTCGGAGCCCCCCCCTCGTAAAAAAATTCGTAAAATCTACAGTTTTCATATTAGAACCACCAAATTTGGTATACTATCTCATGGTACTCTAACTTAGACGCTAGACGGGTTTTGGAAGGGGTTGGAGCCCGCGGGGTCGGAGCCCCTTCCCCCTCATAAAAAATTCGTAAAATCTACAGTTTTCATCTTAGAACCACCAAATTTGGTATACTATCTTATGGTACTCTAACTTAGACGGCAGACCGTTTTTGGAACGGGTCAAGGCCGGGGGGGGGGTAAGAGCCCCCCACATACAAAATTTTCTTAAAAACTACAGTTTTCAATTCAGAACCACCTAATCTGGAATACTATCTCATGGTACTCTAACTTAGACGCTAGACGGTTTTTGGAAGGGGTTGGAGCCCGGGGGGTAGGACCCCCGAATAAACACTTTTTCGTAAAATCTACAGTTTTCAATTTAGAACCACCAAATTTGGTATACTATCTCATGGTACTCTAACTTAGACGCTAGACGGGTTTTGGAAGGGGATGGAGCCCGCAGGGTCGGACCCCCCTCATAAAAAATTTCGTAAAATCTACAGTTTTCATCTTAGAACCACCAAATTTGGTATACTATCTTATGGTACTCTAACTTAGACGGCAGACCGTTTTTGGGACGGGTCAAGGCCCAGGGGGTCAGAGCCCCCCCCCCCCCACAAAATTTTCTTAAAAACTACAGTTTTCAATTCAGAAGCACCTAATCTGGTATATTATCTCATGGTACTATAACTAAGACGCCAGACGGTTTTTGGAAGGGGTTGAGCCCGGGGGTCAGACCCCCCCCGAATAAACACTTTTTCGTAAAATCTACAGTTTTTAATTTAGAACCACCAAATTTGGTGTACTATCTCATGGTACTCTAACTTAGACGCTAGACGGTTTTTAGAAGGGGTTCGAGCCCGCGGGGTCGGAGCCCCCCCCCCTCCTAAAAATTTCGTAAAATCTACAGTTTTCATCTTAGAACCACCAAATTTGGTATACTATCTTATGGTACTCTAACTTAGACGGCAGACCGTTTTGGGAACGGGTCAAGGCCCGGGGGTCAAAGCACCCCCTACATACAAAATTTTCGTAAAATCTAGTTTTCATTTCAGAACCACCAAATTTGGTATACTATCTCATGGTACTCTAACTTAGACGCTAGACGGTTTTTGGAAGGGGTTGGAGCCCGCAGGCTCGGAGCTCCCCCCCTCATAAAATTTTTTTTCGTAAAATCTACAGTTTTCATCTTAGAACCATCAAATTTGGTATACTATCTTATGGTACTCTAACTTACACGGCAGACCGTTTTTGAACGGGTCAAGGCCCGGGGGTCAGAGCCCCCCACATACAAATTTTTTTTAAAAACTACAGTTTTCAATTCAGAACCACCAAATCTGGTATCATGAAACTCTAACTTAGACGCCAGACGGTTTTTGGAAGGGGTTGGAACCCCGGGGTGAGAGCCCCTCCCCTCCTCATAAAAATTTCGTAAAATCTACAGTTTTGAATTTAGGACAACCAGTTTTGGTATACTGCTTATGGTTATCTAACTTAAACGGTAGACGGTTTTTGGAAGGGTCGGGGCCCGGGTCAAGGTAGCCTCATGCAAAATTTTCGTAAATAGTTCCGTTTTTTACTCTTAAGAATACCCTATCTACGTTCTAAGGCGCTCTTTGGCCCTTTGAGGGCCTTGCACCATAAACCATCAACCAGCCAACTAACCAACCTACGGTCTAAGTTAGGGACTGTAGATAACAATAAAGTGCAAAAATATGCGTTTAATGGTGTATTAAAAACACAAATCTATATAGTTTAGCTTTCACTACCAACGAGCGGCTTATCAGAAAGAAATATAATGTAATGTAAACAGAGAGTTCCAGATATTCAAAATTCAAAACGGTAAGAAAAAGATGATCAATGCCAATGTGAAGTCGTATGCATGCGACATCACATAGGTACATTGCATTTCTGTGTCGCGGGATTCACAGAAGCACACGCCAGATGTACGGCAGTTCTACAGATGTCTCCTAGAAGGTAGGTATTTCCATTCCTTTTTCTTTCTTTTTTGTTTCGCAAAATTCAATTAACTAAATCAAAAAATTTAAAATAAGTTTACTGGAAAATTGCAGGAATATCTTTTTCATTCATTAACTTTCACCCGCTGAACTTCTTGATTCCACAAATAGTAATATGGACCTGGCAAATAACTGGTATTCCTGCTAGTACAAATTATATTAATGATTTATTTGCGTCCAGTTCAATCTAGTATGTCCATAAGAGCGTTTAGGGCCGTATGAAAAATACATTTCAACGTCTGCCGCTACGGCGGCTGAGTGATCTAGGCGCTGGCTTCTGACCACTTGTCGAGAAGGATCCTGGTTCAAATCCCGGTGAATCATGGACGTTGTGCTTGACTTCTGGCACTGGCTGTCCCCCTTCCCAGGAACCAGTGGCCCAAAATTGGGAACGTCCGACTGCTTATAGCCCACTGAATTGATCACGGTGGTCGTTAAACCCCCCCCCCCCCCAAAAAAAAAACGTGTCCATTGCTATTTGTTGTGGACCGTACAAAATGTATGTTTTTGATATCAACCTGTCCACTTCCATGTAGGCTGGCCATAAAATGTTAGGGGACCGTACAAAATTGCACTTTTGTTTTCACCTTGTCAGCGCTTCGGTATATGGTTGAAGTATACGTATATATAGTTGGGCCGTTTCAGCACGTAGTTTGGTTTATATAGAAAATCAAGATAATGTTACATTTTTACTCAGCTACAACACATTAATCCCAAAGGCTATTTGTTGAAATCTTTAATCCGCCGTGCTCATATTCACAACGTTAACATAACATGTCGAGTTATTAATGTTGCAGTTTTACCCTGTCACAAAACTTTAGTTACAAGACCTTAGGCGTAAACTTTTTTTAGGAATTTTTAGTCCGACGTATTCATAATGTTTCGATAACATGCCAAGGTTATGGTACTGCGTTTTGACTGAGGCACAAAAATTAATAAACAGGCCTTAAGCCTTTTTATCAGTTTTCAATCAACCGTGCTCATATACATAAAATTTTCAGAGAAAGTCAAGTTTACTGTTTTGCGCATTTACTCGAGTACAAAACTATAAACAGCCATTAACTTTCACCCGCTGAACTTGGTGATTCCTCAATTCATCCATTAACAAGTCTTTTAAGTGATTGTATGCTGTGGTCATATTGATAATGTTTGATGACAAGTCAGGTTAATGATGTTGCACTTATTAAAGACTTAAAAAGGTGTAGAGGCTAGTAATTATTATTTGAAGTCTAAGTAAAAGCTCATTTTTAACTTGACTCGTCATGAAATCCTTATGAATATGGCATTTATTTTATTTTGTACATTTTACAAAGCGTATGCATTTTTTTTTGGCATTTGTTTTATTTTGTGTTGTACTTGTTACATAGCGTTTCGCATTTTTGTAATGCTTGTGACTTGTGATTGCATTTTGAATTTTTATTTGTTTCACATTTTGGATTACTTTTTGACATTTTATGTTTTCGACATGCTATTTTGAAAATTTTGTCTTTTTTAATTTTGCGTTGTGTTTTACATTCTTGCATCTTCGGCGGAATTACATTCTTGAAAAATTCAAATACAAGTTAGTAAAAGGCATAATTTAATTAGTGAGAAATACCAGCACATTTTAGTAAAGGGTAGAATTATATGAAATTCCTCTTAAAAAGTCCAGCATGTTAACATTGTCTCTGTGCACCAAGGAAGTTCGAATTCTTTTTTATCTTGCCAGCGTTTCTCTTCTGGGTGGATTTGTTGGAATCTGTGCTATCACTCTTTCGATTTTAGCCATAGTTGTTCTCTGCTCTTTCGCAATTTCACTGATTATTTCGTACAGTCACAGTTTTTTCTTTCCCAGAATTGTATTCCAGCGTCTGTCTAATCTTTCAAGTTCGTTTTGTGTTCTGGGAAAGCCAAATAAATTGTTTTCACTTACTGACCAAATTGTTGGCGGGAACAGCGGAGGGCTTCTGCTCGGATTGTTTTTTCTGCTTCCACGAAATTTTCCAAGAACATAATTTTCCTCAAACCACTGAACTACAGAATCTGCATATTCTAGTAAAATTGATTTCACTTCTTCAAAAGCAGCTGGAATTTCATCAAATGAAAAAAATGCGAGTGCTTGCAAATGTCTGACTTTGAGAGCAAACTCACTGTTTTCCCTATATTTCAAGGCTATGAGAGAGGATGGATATTAATCAGCACATTTTTTTCCGAGATGAAACCAACAACATTTGTGTGTTCTGCTTCCAAATTCCTTTTTAGCAGCATTATAACGGTAGCTATTTCGAAATCTATTATTATGCGTATATTGTGGTGCAAGCTGAATATCATAGTCTGATGCATAGTCTTGTAAATCCGACAAAAATACTGCATAATAGTATTATATTCTTTATACTTGCTGGAAAGTAACCCATAAACTAGTGGGACAAGTCTGCGCATCTCTGGATTCGTTTCAACCATATCATGAATGGAACATAATTGCCTAAAAAGGGTTGGACAAGTTTCAAATGTCCCATCCATAATCCAGAGGGGTGCTTCTTTAAGCTTTCGTAAATTATTCTCTGTTAAAAATAAAATAATTCTTTGATGTCCAAATGCGCTATCTCTGCCAAGAAATTTTGCACCATCTTCTGTAAATTTATTGGGGCACCGATCCGTTCGGAAGTCGTAGGCTCCGCAGGCATGTCTTGGCATGTCTTCTCTTTTTTACAACTTGCCTTAGTGCATCCATATTAGGCATGTAAGCTGCATTTACTGTAGCCATTGACGTTGTCACGGTTTGAATAATTTGCGCAGGGGCTTCGTCCGTATTTCTCGCTCGTTCTTTTATTTGCGCTCTTGCAACAGCAACATCACTTTTCTCCGGTCTTGGAGCATGATTATGTGGTTTCTCATTGCGCATCCTGTGTTCATCTCCAATAAGAATAGTACTAGCAAAGCCAGTACAATTTCCATAATTTCTTTCAATACAGTGACAATACCGTAAATCACCTCGCACTCTGTTATGGCAAAATAAATATCCTTTCCATTTCAGCAAATCATTTTCTTTTTGTGAGTTAACTATTTATGTTGCATTCTTCATCTGCATAGTGCCTTCGGGAAACAATGCACTTTCTCTTTCCAAAATATTTAGAATGATATATTTACACTATTATCACTTCACAACGCACAACAAAGGTTTCAACAAGCACGTTCTCTGTTCTCCAGTCAACTACGAACTAATGAGCAACCATTCAATAAAACCCTCAGAATGCAGACAATCACGTGAAGCTTGTTCCTCCAGTTAGGGTTTAAGCGAAGTTCAAGATTTTCGTACCTGCGGTCACAAGAAGTGGTTGATTTTAAGGATCGGCATCTTATCTTTTGTTTTTCCAAAACGCTGAGGTACATGTATTTTACAGCTGGGACGCTCCAGGCGGGGGATCAACAGATGCGAAGAACCCGGGAGCCAGGTTCCGGGGGCGGCAGCAGGCGCGGACTGGGCAGCTGTACTCTGGGCCGGTAGGCGTCATGCTAATTCTCAAAAATATATTCAAATTTTTTGTGTTGCACCATGCGTATGAAAGAAAATTGTTATACTGAAAAGATCATTTGTTTACCCTGTAACATATTAAACGAAACCTACGTCCCTACGTGCCAAATGATCTGTAAGCCAAACACAGTTTTCATGCAACACCTTCCCCCGACTTTCTAAGTTCAGATTTGTCTCGTTCGACTTATTTCCTGTACCGCCCCTCTCTTTCGCTAATTGCAGTTAATTGCAGTGAAATTGGTGTTTTACGTTGGGGTGTATTGCCGTCTGTCCTGAAGACTATAGTGAAAGCGGTGAACCCCAGGGGAAAAGTATTCCATCAAAAGCAACAGAAATCCAATGCGAGAGCAAAACTTTGTTCGTTGGCATTACATCCAAGCAATTTAGGCGAAGTAGGAAGTGGGTGTTTCTACTACGACACCAGAAGATTGTCGCGAATGCTCAGGCAATTACGGTACAGATGTGTCCTTAAGACTTCTCTTTCAAGACGTCCAAAGGCCGGCACTAGGGGACGGGGAGGGATACAGTGGGATGCTCTTTTTTGTTGCAGTTAGAAATTCTTAAGCTCATTCTTCCTTAAAACTTTGCCTGGTTACCAGTAAGTACTGTCTCATGCCTCAACCATTGCACAGATTTGTTGTTTTTGTTTTCATTCTTTGAGTTAACAGCGGGAAAATATCTGAACTGCGTTGTTTCAGTTGGAAATATTTTTTTTACTTCAGCAACAATGCTTCACGTATAATTGCAAAATACTTCGATAGAATATACATACCTTACATAAAGAGTTTGCATGAGAAAATAGATTAATAATAAGGAAAATATTCTAAAACCAAAAAAAGAAATTGCGGAGCCGAAAAAGCTAGGTAGAGGAAATAAAAGGCTCTAAGAAAAAGTTCATATTTAAAGAAACCTGTAGTCGCTTATTGAGTAAGTGGTATAACTCAATAAAAAATCATGTGCTGTATTTGAAAAAAAAATTATAAGCAAGTAGGCATCGTGACTGTCCACAGTTTCCCCTTTTCATCCTGTCGACATTACAACCACCACAGAAAATAAAATAAAAAAACCATAACAAAAACACCCATACAAAGTAAAATGCCCAAAACATAAAAAGAAGTAACCACACAAAATGAAATGCCTAAAACATTAAAAAAACTGCAACCACACGAAACAAAATACCCAAAACATGGTAAGAAATTCTGCTGAAAGCACAATGAAGGTATACGATAGGAGAAATATATGTTTTTAAAACTTAATACAAGTGTCAAAACTGAAATAAAAAGAAAGAAAAAAGAAATATTCCAAATTTCATTGTTCCTTTCGATATTTTGACCTGTTGACATTTCGTAAATTGTACTTGCACTCGGTCAAAAAATATTACTTACAAGGACTCTTTAGTAACTTTTAATCGCTGTGGTCGTGTTTATAAGGTTTGCATAACAAATCAAGTTAATAATGTTGCGCTTTCACTTAGGCACCAAATGCTAATTATTGGCAGCTAGGCCTAGGCCTTTTAAATAATTTTTGATAAGCGTAACACTCTTAAATTGATTTGTCATGCAAACCTCATATAATCACAGCATTATAAAAATTACTATAAATGCATATGCCTAGGTCTCGGGCGTATCTTAATGTTTTGTGCTCGAGTAACATTTAAACAGAATTCATTTTATTTTCTATGAAAACTACATAAATATCAGCTCGGAGGACTGAAAACTATCAAAAATATCTAGGCCTAGGGTCTTCTTAATAGTTCCAACCTCAGAAAAGCGCATTGCTGAAATCTTGGACTTCTATGAAAACATTATGAAAATTAGTACGGCACACTGAAAATTGCTAAACAGGCCCAGTCCTAGGGCTTTCTAATTATTGTTTTGTACCTGACTAAAAGTGTAACATTACGTTTAGTTCTTACTAGCAGGAGTACCCGGTATTTCCAGGTAAATATTACTATTTCTAAAATCACCAAGTTCAGCGGGTGAAAGTTAATTTATGAAAAAGCTATTTCCGTAAATTTCCAGGAAACTTATTTTAAATCTTTTGATTTAGTTAATTTAATTATACGAAGCAAAAAAGAGTTTACATTATTTACATTACATTGTATTTCTGCCTGATAAGGCAACCGTTGGTGGTGAAAGCTAACGTTTATTAATTTGTGTTTTTAATACACCATGAACCGGATATTTTTTTCACTTTATTGTTATCTACGGCCTCTAACCTAGACCGTAGGTGGGGTAATGGAGTGCTGTATTGGGATACAGTTCTTAAGAGTAATGAAAAAGCTATTAAAAATTGTAATTTTTACGAAAATTTTGAATGGGCCCCCTTCACACCGGGCACCGACCCTTTCCGTCTGCGGTCTAAGTTACAATATACAATACAATACAATTATTTATTGCACACATTTAAATCTTACAGTTATATGAAATTGCAATACACCAGGAGGAATCTGAACACATTGGTTGTAAGGCGATTCCCCCTATCAGATGTAAGAAAAAGAATAAAACATATGGCATATATGAAAGCAAGTAAGATGGTTATAACAGAAGCACCATTGTTAGCAGCATGCTTGGAACTACAATTTAATGATAGGGTTGAAATTCGTTATGGAGATCAGGGTGATTTACAATGTAATTTCGCAGGGATCTGATGCTCTCTGGGAGATTATCCCATAGGATAACGGCTTTATACAGTATGTTATTTAGACCATAATTAAGTCTAACACACGGCTGACATAATTTGTTGTTAGCAGCAGATCTGGTGAAGATAGAATAATCGAGATATTTGATGTCAGATTGAAAAATAGGCAGTTTAAGATGCATTTTTTTAAAAAACATGATACCTAGTTTCAAGGTAAAAATTTCATGAATTTTTAGAATATTTAATTTTAGAAATAATGGTTTTGAATGAGACATGTAATCTGTGTTCAGCATATAGCGAACAGATTTCTTCTGTAATTTGAGCAAGCATAACTTATTGTTTGCACTTATATTTGAATACCAGGATTCCAGACAATAGGAGAGATGGGAATAAATAAAAGCATAGTAAAATGTTTTTAGGACATTGATAGGGAAGAGTTGCTTAATTTTACCAAGCAGGCCAACCTGTAAGGAAACTTTTTTTAAAACAAACTGAACATGCGTATTCCAGTTAAAGAATTCATCAAACCAAACACCAAGATACTGAACTTTGTCCACAGTTTTTAGGGGAAGATCATTAATCCTGACTGGAAATTTATTTATGTCCTCTCTTTTATGAACGTTTCGGAAATATACGGCGTTGGTTTTTAGAATATTAAGTGATAATTTGTTAGAGCATAACCAATGAGATAAATTTGATAGATCATTATTGATCATTATCTGTAACTTATGCAAATCATGACATTTTTGAAAAATGACAGTGTCATCAGCGTATAGCAAAGCATGAGTTCATTGCAGGCACAGAGGAAGGTCATTAATATATAACAGGAACAGTAACGGTCCCAATACCGAACCTTGAGGCACTCCGCATGAAATATTAAGTAGATCGGAGTTTATTTTATTTACAGTGACATACTGTTTGCGATGAGAGAGGTAGCTCATTAAGAGGGAAAGAATTTTGCCACGAAAACCGTATTTGGGTAATTTATTTAACAGAATGTCGTGATTTACCGTGTCGAAAGCTTTTTGGAAATCAATAAAAACACAAATAGTATAATAACTATCATCTAGTGCTTCGGAAATGAAGTTTGACAACTTAGCAACAGCCATTTCAGTAGATCTGTTTCTTTGGAAACCGAACTGTTCCAAAGAGAGCATACCATGGGTGTGTAAAAAATCAACCATTCTGCTGTGAATAGACCTTTCAAAAATCTTATTCAAAACGGGTAACAAATATATCGGTCTGTAATTACAGGTAGATTCCTTATCTCCTTTTTTAAAAATAGGAATAACCTTAGCGATCTTCAGACTGTCAGGAAACTGACCTGAATAAAAACTCAGATTAATAATATGTGTTATAAGTGGTACTAAAATAGAGATCGAGTCTTTTATGACTCTGCTATTAATATTGTCTGAACCAGCACTTCTTTTTAGGGACAATGAAGTGATAATATTATAGGTTTCCGTATCATCCAAAGGGCGTAGAAACATTGAAAAAGGAACTCCCTTAATTTTGGATAAAGAATCATAACCTTTAGTATTTGTGGGCAAGTTTTGCTGAGATGCTAAATCATGACCTATGTTAATGAAGTAATTGTTGAATTCATCAGCGACTGATTTTGAATCAACAATAAAATTACCAGAATTTCCTTTTAACGTCAGCGGAGTTTCAGTAGCACAGGATCGTTTGTTAATTGCTGATTTGATTATTTTCCATTTTTAATATGAGTTATTTCCTGCATCTGAAATAGCGAGGTTGTAATGAGCAACTTTCGCATGCTGAATAACAATACAATTAGGAAATGAAATACAATTAGGTAGTGTACTAAATTTGGTCGTTCTAAATTCGAAACTGTATGTTTTACAAAAATTGGCAGGGGGGGGACTCTGAACCCCTGTCTCCAACCGTTTCCAAAAATCGCCTGCATTCTCAGTTAGAGTACCATGACATAGTATACCAAATTTGGTGGTTTTAAATTGAAAACTGTAGATTTTACGAAAATATTTTATGGGGAGGGCTCTGACCCCGTGCCTGACCCGTTCCCAAAACCGTCTACCATCTAAGTTAGTGTACCATGAGATAGTATACCAAATTTGGTTGTTCCAAATTGAAAACTGTAGATTTTATGAAACTTTTTGTATGGGGGAAGGATCTAACCACCGGGCCCCGACCCGTTCCGAAAATCGTCTACGGTCTAAGTTAGAGTACCATGATATGGTATACCAAATTTGGTGGTTCTAAATTGAAAACTGTAGATTTTACGAAAAAGTTTTTATTCGGGGGGGTCTGACCCCCGGGCTCCAACCCTTCCAAAACCAGTCTAGTGTCTAAGTTAGAATACCATGAGATAGTATACCAGATTTGGTGGTTCTGAATTGAAAACTGTAGTTTTTAAGAGAATTTTGTATGTGGGGGGCTCTGACCCCCGGGCCTTGACCCGTTCCAAAAACGGTCTGCCGTCTAAGTTAGAGTACCATAAGATAGTATACCAAATTTGGTGGTTCTAAGATGAAAACCGTAGATTTTACGAAATTTTTTATGAGGGGGGGGCTCCGACCCTGCGGGCTCCAACCCCTTCCAAAAACCGTCTAGCGTCTAAGTTAGAGTACCATGAGATAGTATACCAAATTTGGTGGTTCTAAATTGAAAACTGTAGATTTTACGAAAAAGTGTTTATTCGGGGGGGGTCTGACCCCCGGGCTCAACCCCTTCCAAAAACCGTCTAGCGTCTAAGTTAGAGTACCATGAGATAGTATACCAGATTAGGTGGTTCTGAATTGAAAACTGTAGATTTTAAGAAAATTTTGTATGTGGGAGGCTCTGACCCCCGGGCCTTGATCCGTTCCAAAAACGGTCTGCCGTCTAAGTTAGAGTACCATATGATAGTATACGAAATTTGGTGGTTCTAAGATGAAAACTGTAGATTTTACGAATTTTTTTATGAGGGGGGGGGGGCTCCGACCCCTCTGGCTCCAACCCCTTCCAAAACCCGTCTGGCGTCTAAGTTAGAGTACCATGAGATAGTATACCAAATTTGGTGGTTCTAAGATGAAAACTGTAGATTTTACGAAATTTTTTATGATGGGGGCTCCGACCCCGCGCGGTCCAACCACTTCCAAAAACCGTCTAGAGTCTAAGTTAGAGTACCATGAGATAGTATACCAAATTTGGTGGTTCTGAAATGAAAACTAGATTTTACGAAAATTTTGTATGTAGGGGGGGGGTGCTCCGACCACCCGGGCCTTGACCCGTTCCAAAAACGGTCTGCCGTCTAAGTTAGAGTACCATAAGATAGTATACCAAATTTGGTGGTTCTAAGACGAAAACTGTAGATTTTACGAAATTTTTTATGAGGGGGGCTCCTAAACCGCGGGCTCCTACCCCGCGGGCTCCAACCCCTTCCAAAAACCGTCTAGCGTCTAAGTTAGAGTACCATGAGATAGTATACCAAATTTGGTGGTTCTAAATTGAAAACTGTAGATTTTACGAAAAAGTGTTTATTCGGGGGGGTCTGACCCCCCTGGATCAAGCCCTTCCAAAAACCGTCTAGCGTCTAAGTTAGAGCACCATGAGATAGTATACCAAATTTGGTGGTTCTAAATTGAAAACTGTAGATTTTACGAAAAAGTGTTTATTCGGGGGGGGTCTGACCCCCGGGCTCAACCCCTTCCAAAAACCGTCTAGCGTCTAAGTTAGAGTACCATGAGATAGTATCCAGATTAGGTGGTTCTGAATTGAAAACTGTAGTTTTTAAGAAAATTTTGTATGTGGGAGGCTCTGACCCCCCAGGCCTTGACCCGTTCCAAAAACGGTCTGCCGTCTAAGTTAGAGTACCATATGATAGTATACGAAATTTGGTGGTTCTAAGATGAAAACTGTAGATTTTACGAATTTTTTTATGAGGGGGGGCTCCGACCCCTCTGGCTCCAACCCCTTCCAAAACCCGTCTGGCGTCTAAGTTAGAGTACCATGAGATAGTATACCAAATTTGGTGGTTCTAAGATGAAAACTGTAGATTTTACGAAATTTTTTATGATGGGGGCTCCGACCCCGCGGGCTCCAACCCCTTCCCAAAACCGTCTAGAGTCTAAGTTAGAGTACCATGAGATAGTATACCAAATTTGGTGGTTCTGAAATGAAAACTAGATTTTACGAAAATTTTGTATGTAGGGGGTGCTCCGACCCCCGGGCCTTGACCCGTTCCAAAAACGGTCTGCCGTCTAAGTTAGAGTACCATAAGATAGTATACCAAATTTGGTGGTTCTAAGACGAAAACTGTAGATTTTACGAAATTTTTTATGAGGGGGGGGGGCTCCTACCCCGCGGGCTCCAACCCCTTTCAAAAACCGTCTAGCGTCTAAGTTAGAGTACCATGAGATAGTATACCAAATTTGGTGGTTCTAAATTGAAAACTGTAGATTTTACGAAAAAGTGTTTATTCGGGGGGGGTCTGACCCCCCTGGATCAAGCCCTTCCAAAAACCGTCTAGCGTCTAAGTTAGAGTACCATGAGATAATATACCAGATTAGGTGGTTCTGAATTGAAAACTGTAGTTTTTAAGAAAATTTTGTATGTGGAGGGCTCTGACCCCCGGGCCTTGACCCGTTCCAAAAACGGTCTGCCGTCTAAGTTAGAGTACCATAAGATAGTATACCAAATTTGGTGGTTCTAAGATGAAAACTGTAGATTTTACGAAATTTTTATGGGGGGTAGAGGGGCTCCGACCCTGCGGGGTTCAACCCCTTCCAAAAACCGTCTAGCGTCTAAGTTAGAGTACCATGAGATAGTATACCAAATTTGGTGGTTCTAAATTGAAAACTGTAGATTTTACGAAAATTTTGTATATGGGGGCTCTGACCAACCGGGCCCCTGACCCGTTCCAAAAACCGTTTACCGTCTAATATTTTTAGTGCCAAAGAAAAACGTAATATTCCTATCCTGTCTGCGTGTCTAAACTTTATAAATTTGATCAGTGACAAGATGTTCGAAATCGTACGTTTTCCTGCATTCGTTTTGTATGTTACCAAAATCTGTAAACGCGACGAATTGACGTAGTCGACGAATTGACGTAGTCGACGAATTTGTCAGCGACGAATTGACGCGCGACGAATCGTCGTGGTCGACGAATTGACGCGCGACGAATTGTCGTAGTCGACGAATTGACGCGCGACGAATTGTCGTAGTCGACGAATTGACGCGGGACGAATTGACGCAGGCGACGAATTGACGTAGTCGACGAATTGACGCACGCGACGAATTGACGTGACACCCTGCCACAGCACTGGCCGTGCGGTATGCATGCCGCATACCGCATGTTGCAGAACTGTCATTTCCCCCTACTGGTATGTGCTGAGGGGTGGGAACAACAAAACTTATTGTGGGTGGTAGAGCAGAATGACTTAATCTGGGACAATTTTTAGATCATCCACGACCACTATGGCACCTTCTGTTAACCCCACATGCTAGGGTCAGTAGTTTCACAAATGAACGAGTGGGAGTGGAGAGGATCTATAGCTAACAAAAGGTGGGTGATGACATCTCTGCCACCTGTAGACTCTTTTTAACAACAACACATGATAGAGGGAACATCGTGCGGGGGATGGGGTATTACGATTTACAGGCGACATCTTCGATCTGTCCGACTTCCGTTTTCGGAAATTTCCCCTCCATTTTTCAAGGTGAAATACAAATATTTATGGAATAAAATGATACTAATTTTATTTCATAAATATTTGTATTTTACCAGGCAGAAGGAACATAGCAAGAAAAAATTACGATCACAGGGGAAATCTTCACTCTAACTTCCAAAGTCAGAATTCCGTCCTTCAACGGAACCCCCAAAAAAATTCTTGTTCAGTTATGCATCAATTTCAAGAACTACACAAATGAAAGAATCTCCTGTCAGAATATTACATGGAAATTTTTGCATTGTCATTTTCGTAAAATTTTTCTGTTTGCAAATACAAATATTTGTGCAATAAAATTAGATTTAACAACACTACTGGGTAAAAGGAAATTCGCGAGAAAAATAAATCACGATCTTCACTCCGTTTAACTTTCATTTTTGGAAGTTTTGAAAGAAGAAATACCGCCTGCGGACAGAAAACAACTTTCCCCCTCCAACTACTTACCATTTTTGCATCAATCTCAAGAATGACCCAAATGATGAGGGGACAAAAAACCGGAATTCCGTGAATCCGTGGAAGAATCTCACGAATGATTATGTTAAAAAAGGAAATTTCTTTTAAATAAAAAATGAAGGAAAAAATTGCTGATGTATTGTCTCCATCAAACACTAATTCTGCTATGGGGAATCAGTCTGCCTTCTCATTGAACATCCAGTATTTGTAACATCATGTCACTAGACCTGTTTTGCCAAATTAATCTGATAAAATTGCTATGCTTACATTTTTTGAGTGAAATACTTAATTAAAAAATTAGAAAAATGAATAACATTCATAAATTGTACTTACTGAATCAGCAAAATCTGAAGCGTCATTTAAAAATGTTTTTAACTCTTCCATTTCTTGAAGAGTCTTCAGAGGTAACTGTCTAATTGGATTTGGCTTTGGTACATCATTTTCTTTTGGTGCAAGTTTTTGCAGTAGAAACGAAAGCGTGTCAAGTGCTGATTTTACTTCTTAACGTTAACGCAAAATTCGTCTTTGTGTTGCTGGAAGAACAAACATATTTTAGATGAAAGAGCCCATACATTAGAGAAATATAAAAAAGAAACATTAATCTCGGCACCACGATGAGCAGCAGTACAATGAAAAATACTTAGTGTGACAAACATATTAGGGAACCTCGCCAGGGAATCAACTTTGTGTTTTGCACGTGTCAAGTTTGTTTCATTAGAGTCCTTGTTTGTTTTAACGTTTTGTTGGGGCGCATATTTGTTTTTTACAAAGATATGGATCATTTTGTAAAATAGAGTCTATGTATGCCCCGCAATACTAGTTATTAGTAACAAGGCTATTGCCAATGTTGGTAGGTATGGACAATCTTTTTTTTTTCTTTTTTTTAAATATCATGGTGTGAGACATGCTGTTGCGGATTATGTGAAGGAAAAAAATGTTTTTCTCAGAATTTCACGTCAGAATTTCACGATCTACGGATCATAGACGCCACTGATCGCGTTTTTTTTTTTTCGACAGACTTTGGATTATAAGCCCTTGCGGATTTTATGAAGGAAATATTTTTTCTCCATTTTATGGTCTACAGATTATAGGAAGAAAAAAATAAGGTGCTTTAAATTAATATGTACAAAATATGACATCCGCAAATTAAAGATCCAGACTCACGGTCGCCAGGTCGCCACTGGCGATAAACTTCATCGTCGCGGTGACTAAAAATGTTTGATTAAATCGCCAATTCTGGCGACCTGTATACGGGAAAAACATTTATTTTAACTTGTACGGAACTCGCATGATTTTGAAAAATTTTACTCCAAATGTACGGAAATTGCACGAAATAGCACAAAATTTGAGTTCTACGGAAGTCGGCCATCACCATTTTCATTCTGCTATTCTGCTTGAACAGCAGAAAAGAAAAATAAAGTTTATAAAAAAGGCGAGGGCGTCAGTTTTTGGCCACAAAGAATGCGCCAAGGCTGATGGGTCATCGTAGGGGAACGAGGTTCGCAAGGTTGCGGTGGGGATGAAAGCCGGTGGTGGACAGCTCAACTGTCTGCCTTGGAAAAGTCCAACTGGGAGAAATTTTTATTAAAAAAATTCTCCAATTTTTTAAATAACTGAATGCAAATTTTGCAGTAACCAAGACATGTCAACATAAACTCCCATGTGAAATTTCGTCAAAATCCGATGAAATCTTTAGAAGTTAGGCATTTCCTTTTTATTATTTTTAATGAATGTTCGGTGAAAACTTGCATAGTCCATAGGAAAATTTTAAAATCTGGAAACGGCATAGTCCGGATTGTCGAGGTTGTACTGTAATAATATTTCCATATCTGCGAACTACTACGGAATGTCCGTAGTTTCTACGGATTTAGTTGGCTGACTACGGACCTCGCTGTCGAAACTACGGATTCTACGAATTTTCATTTTTTTTTAATTTATTGTTTTATGATATGCATGAGATCTTTAAGCGGACTCGCGGAATTCCGCGTTTTTGTGTCATCATTTAGATCGTTTTGAGGATCAGTGTAAAACTGAAGACAATTCGCCGGTGGATGGTGGGAGTTCCGTCTGGAGACGGTAGTTCGTGTCTCAAAACTTTCGAAAACGGTACTTGAATGGAGCGAAAAAGTTACAGTAATCGTAATTTTTTTCTCCCGATGTTACCTTAGTGTAAAGTTTTATAGTTAAATATGATTTTATTGCATAAAAGTATTTCAGCTTGAAACTGTAGGCAAAAATGTGCGAAAACGGAGGTTAGACGCCGCAAAAATTTCCCCGTAATCTCAGGTATCAGATTCTTCCGCGAAATCGAGGAATTCCGCCTTTTTCGTTATTAATTTAGTCATTCGCGAGATCAATGAGCCAGTGAACACAACTGGGGGGTGGGGGTGGGGGTGACAGAGGATGTTCGTCGGAGGACGGAATTTCATGTTTGCGAAAATTTCGAAAACGGAAGGTCGACGGAGTTCAGATTTTTTCAGCAATCGTAATTCCTTTCTACTCGCGATGTTGCCTCTGCCCAGTATTATTGTTAAGTAATATTTAACTGCATAAATATTTGTATTTCAGCTTGAAAATAGCTGGCAAATTTCCAAAACCGGAAGTCGTACGGTGCAAAGATTTGTCCCGTAAGCGCACTTCCCTCCCCGCGCGATGTTCCCACTCTCCTGCATTGTTTTATTACTTCAGTTTCAACTTTTAAGAGTACTATAACTGAAATATTCAAAATAAAACATACTGATGAATATACTAAGCAATTTTATAAAAATAATTTAGTATAAAATACACAATTTGATTTTTTTCAAAGTTTGGCCACTGAGTATTTTTTTTATGGCCACTAACAATTTTGGTCTTGGTGGCCAATGTCTACTAACAAAATTTGTAAGTCTGGATCTTTACCGCAAATAGTATTTTAATAAAATCAATTTGAAATTTTAATTTTTTTGAGATCATCTACTGAAATAATGGAAAAAGAAAATTACGAAGCAAATTGGAACTTTATTTTGCAATAAGTGGTTTAGGTAAAAAGAAAAAAAAAATTAACAAATATGGTTTACCACTTTTCGTTTTAGCATCATAACCAAACATGTTTTTTTTTTTACCTGGTGCCTAAATTTTGGAGCTGGCGCCTACATCTAGAACATATTTGGTTGAGCCCTGTATATAAATATGCAGTTCAAACCAGACACTAAAAATAGTCAAAACAGATTTTTCTATGGATCATACATAGAAAAATTTGAAATGAAACCAGATTTTTCTATGGACTGAGGAAGAATAAAAAAGCTGAACTTTTTCACTGTGCGAAAAATCAGAACACGCGGTGAGAAAGTGTGAGTGTAATGCAGCATGAGCAAGATAGATTCGTTCACTGTAATTTATTTATGTAAATATTTAACTGGAGCACAACACTGTATTCACAATATAAAATTACTGAATCCAAAACACAAGATAAAGCCTGGAAAGGGAATATAATGCAACATGAGCAAGATGGAATTGCTCACTGTAATTTATTTATGTAAATATTTAACTGGAACACACTGTATTCACAACATAAAATTACTAAATTCAAAACGAAAGAATGTTTTTAAAAGACATTGTTTCAAAAACCTTCAAACACAGCTTTTTTTCTTTCCAATTGTACTTGATAGACTATTATTAGCTTATGTTCTCAGCCTTGGGGAATGCCCTATATGTCACAGTTGATTCTGGTATTGGCTGTGTGATTCTGGTTTGAACTTTGAATGTGAAAGGGGTATAATACCTCTAGTCTCTACAATCTTACCCCACCTTTTATGGAATGCTCTAGAGTGTATGGAGGGAATGGGGGAAGGGGAGTGATTGAGCTAAGAGGTGATGTAGGAACATACCTTAAGGATTAAGAAAATAACATTAGTGAAGTGCGAATCACTGTCAGAATTTCGGAAAACTAGTTTTTACAGAAACAGAAAAACTGGAGCAGAATCTGCTGATGGGTTATTTAAATGGTTAGTACCATTTTGCTACAGTCACTAATTTTTCTCTCGCATTTTGTATTAACTCATTGCATTTCGCGAAAATAGCGGCTGTAGTTTAATCTCTGCCACATGCATGCACTGGTACACTGGCAAGATTTTCTGAATGAACTTGTGTACTGACAGCAGCACTTAGAAAATGGTAGCTGCCAAGGCCCACTGCACACACACACGGCTGCATTTGTTTTGTTTATTTTTGTTAGGGAAAAATACAATATCAATAAGGACTTTGGTACACACACATCTACAGCGTAGACATAAGCGCCGACTTGAAAAATTATTGGGGGTTCCGGAAATTTTAATCGAATCACCCATGCATTTTTCAAAATATTTAAGTCTAATTTAAATTTCATTCACTCACATTATCTGGCACAATAAGACGCCTGAAATGCTAAAATGAAGCATATTATAGTTAATTACAGATTTTTTTTTCTCTGAATAATTATTTATTTCATTTATTTTGCTTTTGTGGGCGCGACATTATTATATACAATACACAGATACTGTGTCAATTTCCAACTCAATTGTCTTATAAAAGTAACAAAAACATGTAAAATTCATTGTAAGGCTTTTTTACCAATTTTAAAAATGCCAACATTTTTTCGCGTAGTTTGTATTTTGCTCAGAGCTAATTTGTCGTCCGAAATGGGCCATATTCAAGAGTTGCCAATTATTACCCATTTGTTTGCTGCATGTATTAATGTTTTTATTGTGATTTTTGTGGGTTTTGTAATGTGTAGTGTGATAATAAGTCAATCTTAGGCTTTCAGAAATGGGTAAAAATGCGGAGAACCCTGTTGGAGCTCGCCAGGCGGCCGTGAACATGATGGAATCCGGAATGTGCGTCACCGACATTGCGAGGGCCCTGAAGATCCGACACCAGTCCATTTCAGCTATCCTGCAACGTTATAAGAAGACTGGGACCGTCGAGAATAGTCCGCGATGTGGTATGCCTCGTTCCACTTCGTTGCGTCAGGATAGACGCATCCTCCGTCGATCTCGTGCTGATCCCACCTTGACTGCTGTGGATATCGCCACCGAATTTCGAGACAGCGACGACCTGAACGTCAGCCAAATGACCATCTCCCGTCGTCTCATTGCTGGTGGATTGAATAGAAGACGCCCCGCCAAGAAACCACTCATCGGAGTCAAGAATCGACCAGCCAGAGTCGCGTTCGCGCGCCGTCATCGATACTGGACCGCGGTGGACTGGATTAAGGTGCTTTTCACCGACGAGAGCAAGTTCAACTTGTTCGGAAGTGATGGCATCCGATACGTACGACGTCCGTGTGGCCAGAGATTCAACCCCCAGTTCATTCAGCCGACTGCCAAGCACGGAGGAGGATCGCTCATGGTTTACGGCGTCTTTTCTCGCAATGGAATGGGCCCCATCATCAAGATTGACGGAATAATGACCGGCCAGAGCTGTACGAACATGCTCATCAACGATGTCTTCCCATGGGAAAGCCAGAACATGCCACATGGATGGATCATGCAGCAAGACAACGACCCGAAGCACACCTCCAGATTAGCAAAGGCAGCCTTCCAGCAGCAACAGGTCACACTTCTAGACTGACCAAGCCAATCTCCAGACCTCAACCCCATCGAGCACATGTGGGAGGAGCTGGAGAGACGATGTGCGAAGAAAACCTGCCGGAATAGGGCCCAGAAGTTCGACCAGCTGTCTGTAGAATGGGCGCGAATTCCGCAGGTCACCGTCGAGAAGCTAGTGGACTTGATGCCGTCCCGTTGTGTAGCTGTTATTAAGTCTCGTGGTTATCCCACTAAGTATTGGTTATTGTTTTGTCGTTTTCTCGTACTTGTTTTCTGTTATCGTTGCATTAAATGAATGTGATACACACCTACTTTGTTGGTCAATTTGTTTGATCTTTGCGATTAAGCTCGGTACCTGATCTGTGTTAAGGTGCCCGATCCATCTGCATATGGGTCATGTTTACAACTGAATAACACATATCATATCCCAAAATGACCCGATTTGGTCCAGGAGAAAAAAAATTATGGTCGAAAAAGTGTTTCTCCAAATACTTTTGTTCGCTACTGTATATAGCATGGACTTGAACGAACTGAGATCAGTAGTAACACATAGGAAATATTTTAAGTGAGCTGTTGGCCAACACTATGGCATCGCCACCCAAAAATTTCCCAAACAAATCTAAAAGCAGCCAGAAAGGGAAGAATCTAAAATTTTGGAACAGAAACAATCCCCCCCCCCCCGCCCGGCCAACAATTCTTACCTTTATCTGTTCAACAGAACGGTCAGTGTAACCACATCAGTATATTACATTATACATATTTGCCAGCAATACAAAACACAGGAGGCAGAGAGCAAAAGTTCCAAGAAAAAAATGTTCAAATAATAAAAAAAATCAGCACATACGCATGCCACTTTTGAGTATTGAAATTGAGCTGAAGCTAGGTACATACGTCTTTTGGTAATCACCCCCGAAGGGTGGGTTTCCAAAAAACATTAACACCAAAAAATTCTTAACATCTCAAAAAATGTCTTCACATCTCTCATAAAGAGAAATCCTTAACTTGTCAGGCATAAGATGCTAACTTCTATTTAAGATCAAAATTTGAAACATCACTTATCAGGTTTAAGCAGCACATCCAGTAAATGGATTCTTACTACGATAAGAATTCTGTGCAAAGAGCAAAGGAATAAACTTATCTCACAAAATGCAGAAAAACTATTGTTCCTTCATAACACAAAATTAAGGAAAATACAGTCGAAACTAGTTTTAACGAAATACGATAAAACAAAAAGCACGTTACAATGAAATAAAGTTGCGAACTTGTTTGGTCTACTACATTTAAATAAGAAATATAAAACGTTATAACGAAATACGATATAACAGAAAGCACATCACAGCAAAAAAAGAAATTGCGAATTTGTTTGAATTATTGTATTTATACATATAAGAAAAATAAAACATAATGAAAAACACCTTATTACAAAGTAGAATTCTTTAGAAAATGCTCAAGCAAAACTTTATTCATAACAAATTTCCCCCTCTTTTAAAAAGTCTGAACAATTTAGCTTCCATAAAATGCCAACAAACGAACAAGTTTCCACATGTTTCATCAAAGAACTTTATCTGAAGAAAATGAGGATTCACCCAATGGAGATGAGATGGAAAATCTAAACTGTTATTCTGAAGTTTCTCCAGTAAATGCAATTGAATGTTTAGAGAAAGTACGATGCTATATATTTACAGAACTGAGGGTTTTATGCAGAAGAAATTAGCGGCTATCTAAATGTTATGAACACAGATTGTCTTAGTTATCCCATGGTGTTATACTAAAGACACCATGGGAAAAACTAAGACTGTACTTACTTACATCGTACTTCAAAATCCAATAGGTATGTTTTAAAGGCTTTACAGTTTGCTGTATGTAAACATACTTTGTATCAAAATGGAACTAAATAAATTTCTTTCATTACACTACTTTAAAAATAAAGATATGTAAAGTCAATATGTACGTACATTATTTTTTGAAGCATACGACAATATTTTATCAAGATGTATAAAAGACAAATTCCTTGTATGGGGAGATAAAAACTACAGTATGTACGTACATACATATAAGTAAAAATATATACAGTACGTAATTTCGTACTTATAAATTAATTAAAGCTTATATCAGGGCTTGAAAAATATCATGCCTGAAATGCCCAAGGCATGTAAATTACTGTCATGGGCAGGTAAATTAAGAAACTAGTTGCCCGGTCCGGGCAACCAAATTTAAAAATAAAAACGTTTGGAATAGAATTTCTACTACTACAAGAAAAAAAGAAAGTCGTCGCAATTCATGTTTCATTTCACTGCTAATCATCAGAAGTTTTATTATTGTTACGGAGTGCCAAGGATAGAAGAATACCACTTCGTTATTTATATTATGCTCTAGGTCCAAAAACTAGAACCTTATGCAGTGTTTTGCTCCATGTTGTTTACAGTCAGTGACGGGATGCATGCATCTGATGAAACTAGCCTCCTGTGTTTAGTGACGAAGACTGAAAACTTCAATGAAAGGAACATGGAAGAAACACTAAATTTCTCAAATACCAATTTCATCATCATACCATTTCATACCAATTTTCATCATAATCATCTTAAAACTTGAGATACACGCATTCATACGTTAAAAATTTTGAATACAGACCCTCCTGAAATCTCTCTGTCCCCTCCTAAAATAAAAAAAAATCTCTCTATTCCCTCCTTAAACCGGAGATGCAAAATATGTAAAAAAAGTTTAAATTAAAAATGGGAGTTTTGATTTGTTATCTTAAAAAACAAATTTTCCTGGGCATGTAACTTTTCAGACATTTTTCAAGCCCTGTTATAGGCATGTATGTCATTACTACTTTAACAAAAACTTCCCATTACAAATAAATTACTTTTGCTTGTTTTTGCAGGCACTATTTCACAATTACAGCGTTACAATCTTGTGCGTAATGAAAATTTCTGTAGTACATACTAACGTTTTAACGAAAATATGTTATAAAAATTTTCTGTCACCCTTGAATTTCATTATAAAAAGTTTCTCCTGTACTTCTTGCTTGAGATCAAAACAAATCCAGGAGTAAGAATTTTTTAAAACTTAATACTTCCACTTGTCAGATTCCAAGAGTTAATTTTGTCAACAGTATAAAGCTCATCTTGTTCACCAAAAGTAAGAAAACAATTTGCCCTTACGACTTAAACTTTATAAGATTCTAATAATTAATGACTTCATGGCTTCCTTTTATTACTTTCAGTATTATAAATATTTAACGGTAATTAAGTTTCTTTTAAGGGCTTGATCGCCAGACCTGTGGAAGTAGTAGGACGCAAAAAACCCTGAAGGAGATCTAATGTATAGATCGAAAATTTGAGAGGTAATGTACCTTAATAAATTTATCCTCGATAACTCCCGTTAAATATTTATAATTCATAAGATTTTAAATAATATTTTTAATAACTTCAGTACAAATGACTTAAATATAACAAACTATATCCATGTGTGCAAGATGTATAAAGCTTATTCAGCTTTTATTAGTGATACTTAAGTTTATTACAATTAAAATAGTTTATTTTAAGTTAAAAAAAGCAAAGGTAAATACCATTAAGTTTGTTTTCCAAATGATTGGCCAAGTATATGTTACCAGTGCCAGCTGCAGGACCTTGTGAATTCATGGATACTGAAAATATAACCTGGTGTAACTCAGTACACAAATTGCTAGCCGTTTTTTTTTTTTTTTTTTTTTTGGTTGGAGGTTTAAAGACCACCGTGAGCAACTCAATGGGCTATAAGCAGTCGCCCGTCCCTAATTTAGGGTCACTGGTTCCAGGGAAGGGAGAGAGCCAGTGCCGTAAGACCAACAAACACAACATCCATGCCTCACCGGGATTCGAACCAGGACCCCTTTCGGGCAAATGATCAGAGGCCACCGCTTAGACCACTGTGCCACCGCTTAGACCACTTGCTAGCTGTAATTTCCGAGTTTAGGACAATTGGCCACATTCAGTTTACAGCCATGAAATTGCTCTGCATTAAAAAGTATAGTGTTCCTATATTTCTAATTGAGTAATTGATGTGCATAAAAACTTCCCCCCTCACATGAAGAAATATTTATGATTTTCTGGCTGAAAGACAAGGTAAACAACTGAAAACAAAAGTTTGAGGAAATGTATAAAAATTACTGTTTCTTGGCACTATAATGCGAATTGAATTGGGAACTTCAAATAAATTTCCAGAAAGTTTTTTTTTTATTAGAAGTTTAAGGACCGTGAGCAACTTAGCGGGGAGAGTGCACCCATACCTCACCAGGATTCAAACCTGGACCCATCTCGGATCAGAAGCCATCGCTTTTAAACAACTGCCCCACCAAGGCGGCAGAAAATGTTTTATGTAAGTCAAGTGAGAATTGCATTTTAATTTGGAAGTTCATTCGTGAATACAAAATAAATAATTTACTACAATTTTTAAAACTACGATGTTCAAAACAAACGAACTACACCATGACTCCGTACTATGTTCGAAAAAGGAAAAGTCTTCTTTTTTTTTTTTAATAACACTGCACTTTTTTATTCGGACACTAAATATTATGATAATTAACACAACAATCGGACATCGCAGAATTGACTGTAATTACTGTTTCACACGTGAATTAAATCACATCAGAAAACTTGAAAATTTCATCGCCGTGGAGCGGGAAGCTTTCTTTTAAGTTCTCTGATGTGATTTAATTCACGTGTGAAACAGTAATAACAGTCAATTCGGCGATGTCCGATTGCTGTGTAAATTATCATGACGTATTTGCCACGTATTATGGGAAGAATATTTCTTCAACTCTGAATACTAAATATTAATTACAATGCCTTATGCCTAGGCCCTTTTAACAGTTTTTATTCTAACAAGGTCGTATTCATAACATTTACGTATCAACTTAAGTGAATCATATTGCGTTTTTACTTAGGCACTAAACATTATAGGCCTTAGGCCTAGACATTTTTAATAGTATTCAATCTACCGATGCCATATTCATAAATAAAAACTGTTAGGCCTGGGCCTTATGAATTAATATTCAGTACCTAAGTAAAAGCACAATATGAGTTGAGTTGATACATAACCCTTATACTGTAAAAACCTCCTTAACGGACACCCCCATTTAACAAAGTGTTTGTAATCCCCAGTCCCAAAGTACACTGACGGAAAAAAATCCCAACACCACGAAAAAATAGTTGTAGAGGAATGAAATGGCGGCAATACATTTGTATAGGTAACATATTTAATTGATTAAGGTTTCAAGATCACAGCTTGTTGTAAGCGCGAGAAGAGCCATTTTAAATGTGAAATGCTGGTACATTAATAACCGGTGTAACCGCCAGAATGTTGAATGCAAGCCCGCAAACGTTCATGCATTGTGTCGTACAGGTGCTGGATGTCAGTTTGTGGGATGGAGTTAAATGCCTGTTGCACTTGGTCGGTCAATACAGGGACGGTTAATGCTGGTTGGGGGTGACGCTAGAGTTGTCGTCCAATGATGTCCCATACGTGCTCGATTGGTGAAAGATCTGGTGATCTAGCAGGCTACGGCAACATGTCGACACTCTGTAGAGCATGTTGGGTTACAACAGCGGTATGCGGGCGAGCGTTATCCTGTTGGAAAACACCCCCTGGAATGCTGTTCATGAAGGGCAGCACAACAGGTTGAATCACCAGACCGACGTACAACTGTGCCGTCAGGGTGCGTGGGATAACCACGAGAGTGCTCCTGCTGTCATAGGAAATTGCTCCCCAGACCATAACTCCAGGTGCAGGTCCAGTGTGTCTCGGCCGAAGACAGGTTGTTTGCAGGCGCTCACCTGGCCTCCTTCTAACCAACACACGGCCATCACTGGCACCCAGGCAGAACCGGCTTTCATCAGAAAACACAACAGATCTCCACTCCGTCCTACAATGAGCTCTAGCTTGACACCACTGACGTCGCAAACGGCAGTGGTTTGGAGTAAGTGAAATGCACGCTACAGGGCGTCTGGCTCGGAGCTGTCCTTCAAGTAACCGATTTGTAACAGTTCGTTGTGTCACTGTGGTGTCAACTGCAGCTCGAATTACTGCGGCAGACGCGGTACGATGCACCACGGCCATACGCCGTACACGGCGGTCTTCCCTCTCAGTAGTGCCACGTGGCCGGCCGGAACCCGGTCTCCTTGAGGCAGTACCTTCCCTTGACCACCGCTGCAAACAATCATGCACAGTGGCTACATTCCTGCCCAGTCGTTCTGCAATATTGCGGAAAGAAAATCCACCTTCTCGTAGCCCTATTACACAACCTCGTTCAAACGCCGTGAGCTGTTGATAATGGCTTCTTCCTCTTCTTAAAGGCATTCTTGACTAACATCAACACCCTACGTCGAATCTCAATGATAACTAACGCTCACGAACGTTACAGCGCGTATTTACAGCAAACCTGCTTTGCATGTTCCGAGGGGCGCTACTAGCGTCACACGTATGCGCCGAGCGCGAAATTTGCATAGACGTCATCTTACAGATGTACTCTCACCGCCTACCAACTGTCGTTTATCTAACACAACCCCTTCTTGGTGTTGGGATTTCTTTTTCCGTCAGTGTATATGCGCTTCTGCGTTTTTACCTCTAATTAGTGAACAGTGATTTTGGTCGAAAAAGCTGAAAATGCGTCCACTGAAGGGAGGTAGTAGAAAAAGGTATGCGAAATCTTATCGCGATGCCAAGACCACTGCACTGAAAACATCCCTAGCTATTGTTTGCAATCCTTTCGTGAAAATGCTCCCCATGCGGTCACTTGGGTAACCTCCGCAATCAAAGATGTTAAACCACAGTGCTTTAAGTCATTTCTGAAAGGCAGGGTTTGTCTCAGCAGGCAAAGAATTTTTTTTTTTTTTTTTTTTTTTTTTTTTTGGATTGGAGGTTTAACGACCACCGTGAGCAACTCAATGGGCTATAAGCAGTCGCCCGTCCCTAATTTAGGGTCACTGGTTCCAGGGAAGGGAGAGAGCCAGCGCCGTAAGACAAACACAACATCCATGCTTCACCGGGATTCGAACCCGGACCCCTTTCGGACGAATGATCAGAGGCCATCGCTTAGACCACTGCGCCACCGGGGTGGCAGGCAAAGAATAAGCATTATGCACTTTCAACGCTGAAGAGGATCTTCTGAGCTGATGACTTGTTTGAACTGTGAGAGAAATGCAAATGATTTTATTAGTTGATGATGAACTGTGTTTTGAACAGACAATGGATGATTTGCAAGATTGCATTTCTTCACACTCACCCATTGGAAATGATATGGTCGAGGAGACAGCTGAAGTTGCTGAACAAGAAGCAATGGACGGAGTTACAGAAAGATGTGTGTGCGACATTAAGAACTTCACAAAAGCGGCAAAATATAGTGAACTTTATAATTTTTTTATTAGCAAAGGCGATTCTGAGGGACTGGCACTTTTGATGAATTTAAAAATTCATAATGAAAAAGAGGCTGCAAACGCAAAATCAAATGCTTTTGTGAGGTTTTTTTGCAGGGAAGAATGCTAACTGATAAACTGATGAATTAGCTGGAAGTACTTTATGTAATTTTTAAAACATTTGTTAATCAGAAACATGCATTAAATTACGTATATACATATGTAAGCAAACTGCATTTTTCCTCATGTTTGAAAAGCTCAAAAATATTTAAGTTACTATAAATATGTACATACAAAGTGCGTATATTTATAGATGTAATTATTTTTAACAGCAAAAGAAAAAAAAGTGGCCACGTAGTTCATATTGCGCGATGGCTTGGGTAGACAGGCATGTACCTCCCGGTAGTGGACAGATCATCTGGTCCGGAAGTGTCCGCTATTCAGAGGTTTTACTGTAAATGCCTTTGTTAGAATAAAAACTGTTAAAAGGCATGTTGCACTTGAAGTCCCTAGGCCTATGAATTAATATTTAGTTCCTAAGTAAAAGTGCAGTGTTATTAAAAAACCCCCACCTTACTGTCCTTTTCCGAACTCAGTACAAGTCATGCTAAAATTCCTGTGTTTCATCGAATACGGTAGTTTTAAGAAATGTACTAATTTATTTTGTTTTTATAAATGTACACTTTTATTTCCCTGCATTAAAGTACAATTCTTGCTTAGCTTGCATAGAATGTTTTTTTTATTCAATTCTCATTAGAGGGCCAAGCAACAGTCTTTTTTATGGCGCTTTAAACTTTTGTGGCCAGTTGCCAGAACCCCATGATTTCCTGCTGCTTCATGTGTTATGAAAAATTTACTTTTTTTAATAACTTACAATTTGTAGAAAAAAATCATGAAGGGCACCACATTTTATTCGAAATATATCCATTATTGGAACCCAGACCATTCTTTAGCTCATAATAAATTAGTGTCAACCTTCCATGTAAGCAAAGGTTCATTCCATTTTACAAAACCTCATGCAAACTCAGCACAAGACACAAAAGCCAATATAAGAAGTTAGGCTCTAGGACCACATGCAATTACACCTATTTTAGTGAATTTATAACACAAATGCGAGGTTTGTACTCTTCCAAGCAAAATAAATTCAAGCACTTTTCAAAACCAAATTACCATATGTGTATGCTGTCGGTTGGTCAGAAGGTAGGTATTTTGGCTTCAAACCAAAACCATTAAACTTAGCAGGGACGGGCCCCCACCCTCTGGTTTATTTTATTAACTTTGAATTGGCCCTCTTTTGGCAATTTTAAAAATCATTTTATTTTGAAAGGGTACATTATTTTTGTATTCACCCTCCGGCAAGAACGCATCCCTAAACCCTATCAACAGAAACCCCACCAAAATTCATGAAAACATCATTCCACTTATTTTACTATGTAGTGATGTCATAGTCACAGCACCAGTTGTCTATGAGTTCCCGAGTTGAACATAAGTATTGTGCTATTTTATTAGCTTGATGTCTTAATTGGAACTACACAGAAATCTATACAACTTTTTATCACACACAATTATTTCACACAAGTTTTTTCATATCATTACTTAAAAAAAAAATTAAGTACTATTTCTCTTTACGGTCAAACTTTTTCAAGTACTTTCAAGGACAAAGTCTACACATTAAATGAGTTTAACACATTTCTTATAAAAGATACATACAAGCCAAACCTTTTACAAGATTGTCAGAAAACAATCACACAGAATTTTGCATAATCTGAATTTGATTAATAGCTTGCTATCCATCTCTGAAGGATGTGCATGGTACGCTTGAAGTCCCATCTGAAAAACATTGCAAGGATTTCACAGTGTAAATATGGCTAAAAATACAGAATTTGGGCACAAAATATACTATAAAATGTTTGTGGATTCTTTAGTCATCTTCTCATTACTAATGACAGCAGTAGGAGTTATGCAAATGAAATACACAGAGCATATTTCAAGAGAATTTTTCCAATAAACCGTGGCAGATCTCTGTATAAACCGCTGTTGAAATAAGGTTACAGGAAATTTAAAACTGTTCGAGATTTCCCTGAACCCCATGGCAAAAGTTGTGTTCTATCGAATCAAAACCTGGATGTTTTTTTGTTTTTTTTTTAATTGGAGGTTTAACGACCACCGTGAGCAACTCAATGGGCTATAAGCAGTCGCCCGTCCCTAATTTAGGGTCACTGGTTCCAGGGAAGGGAGAGAGCCAGTGCCGTACAAAACCTGGATGTAAACTGAGATGGTGGGGCATTTCATTGTCATTTTAGTTGAACTAACATGCAATGGGACATTTATATAACAAGGCATACGTAACTTAGGTAATGAGAAAGCATCTTCAATTACTGCCTTATTGTATGATCTACCTTGTCCAACTTTATTTTGACTTTTTGGTTATTATTCTCTCAAGTTACATTAGGAATATCAGTTACTTTGAGTTCTGTATGAACATTCTCAAAACAGTAGCAATTTGTAAATTGCACAAGAAACAATACACGTGTTTTCAGTTCCAAACGTAGCCACTCGTCTTTTTTTGTAACAGGACTAAACAACGGCAGCCCCACTTTTTTGTTACCAAAAACGTTAAACCATTAATAAACTGAACATAATAATTATTTTTTACACTAAACACACGGACTGAACAATGCACTATATTGGTCATTTCATTTCATGCAATTATTAAATACAGGATATATCATTTTAACTAAATAAATACGACCGCATTAAATTAATAAAATCACAAACCTCACAGCACAGAAAGAATCAAATTGCAGTTCACTTGTTGAAGCAATTAACCACACACCAAAGACAGCAAAATCGAATACTTAAAGAAAATCAGAGGATGAGATTCAGATGCACATAACAAACTAGACCACCAAACAGGTTCAGCGCCACGCGGACGCGGACACGAACAATATTTAACTGCATTTGCCGGTTCATTCGACGCTTTTTCTTTCACGACCTCCGAACGTGTGAATTCTAACTTCCATTGTACCTTATTTGAACCTAGGTGTTCGAATTGTACCAATATTCGACGATTGGACGAATTTTGGACGTGCAAAAACCGTTTCTGTGCTACTTGGGATATCACGTTAAGTTTGGAAAGTGTAAAACAGAACAAACTCATATTTACATAGGAAAAGGAACTAAAAATGAAAGTTAAATTAGAATATTCGTCACACAATGATTTATAACAGAACAGTTTCATATTGATCAAACTATGGGTCTACTGAAGGTGGATAAGTAGAGGTACCAATAAGTAGAGTAGAGTATTGATACTGTTGTTGAGATAAATTTATTATACGACATATAGTACTATAAGTAGAGGTACCAATAAGTAGAGTAGAGTATTGATACTGTTGTTGAGATAAATTTATTATACGACATATAGTACTATAAGTAGAGGTACCAATACTTATTTATTTCGTAACTGACCACACAGTTGGGGATCAGTAACCAAATAAATCTAAAAACTTTTTGCTTAAGAAAATTGATATGGAGCTTGCGCACATTTAAATTCCCAGAATAACATTCATGATGATTAAGTTGGAACTGGGCTTTCGAGAGACTCATGATTTTGTCAAAACCAAACTTAAAAAAAAAGTAGTGCTGTACAACACTCCATTTTGAGCGTGTTTTGATTCAAACATGAGCAGTTTAGAAAATTCTTTTACCGTTCAATTGTTGTTAAAATTCGTTCCAGACTGAATTCGTTTTAAAATGCATTTTTCGACAGTTTTCTTTCATCCAGGATGTAATATAATTTTTTTACATGAGGTATTCCTCTGCAGGCGTGTGTGTGTGTTTTTGTAATGGACAGCAAGACTGAAATTCCCGGAGTGGTTTGGTCGTCCCAGTCCGCCCTTGGTGATCATTCTGGATTTTCCAATGAAATGCATAATTTCTTCTGCGGTTTTTTGATCCGAGAGATTTATCAGTCAGATTTTCCACTGTCAGCTTCGTCAAAGAATTCGTTTACATTTCCTCAATTCAGGGTGTCAGGAATTTCGCCTCGGGCGCGAGGTTGACTCTCGGTTTGTACAATAGCATGCTTAGGTGAAAAGAAAGGAATTAAACTTCAGCTGGAGGTAATCCAACGATAGTTTGAAACAGGAGGCGACAACCGGTAAAGTCGTGCATTTAAGTCATACTTGCTTTTAATTTTGCTGCTTCAAAAACTGCAGATGTAAAATTTCAATTATAATTATTTCCCACACCATATTTAAATGTAAACTAAGCTCAGTACACTAAGAACTTGTAAGCAATCTTCCCTAATTTTACATAACAGTTCAAGAAAAGACTTCAGAAGATAAAATAAAAGACAACGCAACTGAATGAGATTGAACCTGAAAATAACAGTTCTAGAGTTCGAAGCCTACGAAAAAGTTTTGGAAAATCTAAATGACATTTAGACATTTTAACTAAAACAAAATGGCAACGCTTTACGCAAAACTGTTTTTATTCCTTTTTGGTGTTCCCTTGAGATAGGAAACGCCAAAAAGGAAATCAAAACAGCAATTCATAACCAATTTTTTTAAATAAAGCTCAGCTGGTATTTTTAGTACACAGTGGAACCTCGGTTATACTTTTTTCTAATAGATGGTCTTAATTAAAAACACGCATAAATGTGAAAAACGTATAAATTAATTTTCAAAATGTCAAATAATTTTGTAACATTTTGAATCACTCCAAAAAAAAGGGGGGCCTTGTAATTTTAGATTATGCCAATTTAATAATGTAAGACCTAAACACGTTGTTTTCTATTTTAAGCCTATCTATGTCTTTACTTTTGTATGAATGTTTTATTCGGATTTGATAATAAAAACTCAGTTAAGAAATTCTTAACGATTTCATAGGTGCATATATATCATACAGGGTTTACACCCAAAGGTCAGTCAGACTTAGACGCCACTATCTATGTCCTATGGTAATGGTCTACACGGGCATTATTTGGTGAGCCCAGCCCGGTCCGTGATGTGCCATTTGGTATTTATTTGCCCTTCTATTGTATTTTATTAAATTATGATAACTAAACAATGAAATATTGAAAATATTTAATTGAATATAAGACTAAAATTATTAACTAAACTTTAACAATTATCGAAGAATATAACCTTTAAAGAGAGACAAAGAGAATACTAGCACGTTCAAAATTTCCTTTTCTCTGAACTAGCAAGTGATAACATTACAAAAGTCAATCCCTATACACATTAGGGATAGGAGAAACAATGGATGTCGTCCCATTCTCTCGTACCTACACACACACTCCACATCACTGTAGACATCACCCGTCCCCCATTCTACACAACACACACACTCGCTCGGAGTCAAATCTTTTTGTTGTGAAGAAGCCCCAAAGTGGTTTTACCATCTTAATACCTACAGATGGTAAAAACACTGTCAGTGCCTCTCCTTGCTTTTGTGATTACGCCCTGGACTATGTCACGGAAGTAAAGCCAGCAAAACAGTTAAACAGACCAGGAAATCGGGGAATACGACTGTTTTTTTCCCTTTAGCATTGCGATAAAAAGAATGGGTCGACTTGGCCCGGCCCGTTCCGGTCTGGCTATAAGTGTGTGGGGAAAAGCCCGGCCCGGCCAGTTGCTTTGTTCTCTGAACTTAAAAAGCTCGACCCGGCCCGTGCAGACCTCTATAACTTATGGAACTTTTGTGCTGCGTACCGAAAAGGAAGTTACATTAATTTGAACCTAGAAGCTTTGATATGATAGAAGGTACACAGATCAGAGAAGTAGAAGTGACAGATTGAAAATACGAATCAGCATAGCTGTGAGTTTCAGACTATGACGTCACAACGAGAACTTCCATGGATAGAGAGCAAGGTCGGGGAAAAGAACAGTTGACCTTATTTGTAATGAATAGCCTGCAGTGTTGCATTCAGATAGTTTTTTCCGAAGGGGGGGGATTACAAATTTTGAGAGGGGCTGAAGTTTGTTGACTGATTATACCTATACATATAATAAATTTTGTTATTTGCGTCATGAACATCACCATTGTCAACCATTAACGATCCACTGCTGGACGAAGGTCTCCCGAAGTTTCTTCCACAATGGTTTGCCTTGTGCCAGTCTCTTCCATGTTACTCCAGCATACTTTTGAATTTCATCCGCCCATCTCCCATGTGGTCTTCTTCTGGGTCTTTTCCTGTCCCTTGGAATGCAGTCTAAAATTTCAGCTGTTCATCGATGGTCTGTCCTTTTGGCAATATGTCCAGCCCATTGCTCGTTCGTGACAGACGTAGTGTTGGTGGCTCCAATATTTTATACATTTTAGTGTGGAATACCTCGTCCCTCACTCACCTGTTGCGTGGTCAGGCTGTCTAAAGGTACTGTGTACGCTTTGAGCTACTTTTCTAACGCTCTCGTCCTCGTATTAGTTCATATTCACCCGTTTTCTTATCGTTCGCTCGGTTGTTTACTTTTGGAAGCTGCCAACATGGCGTCTTCCGGTATTTCCTTATCATCTCTGGGCGTGGCGGATACACGTCACGTCACACTTCCCACATCAATGGAAGTTAACATACTCTCGTCCTCAGATGTGTCTGCTAAGATGCCTTCCCAGCTTTCTAGTACTCCTGCTCCGGTGCCTTCACTGGACTTGGCCGTGGTTTTTTTTCTTCAGCTCCTGCATCTGCCTCGGTGCCCTCCCTGGGTACTACTGATTCTACTGCCTTACCTTCGGCCTGTGCTTCTCTTCCTTCACAGCCTTCTGTGACTGCCGGATCCGAACAGACTTCTCTTCCGAGGATGTCATTTGCCTCTGCAGTACAACGAGGCGTTACTTCTACGTCCGATTCCTCTCAACCTGATGGTCTTTTGCAATCAATACCTATTATTCAGACATCCAACCACAAGGTGACGGTAACGATAGATGGCAATTCGCAGATTGGCCGTGAGTTCCATAACCTCCTGGATAGAGGTGTGCTCTTTCATGCCTTACAAAATACTCCATTGCCACGCTATATGGAAGCCCTTTCTGGACATGTGTCATCTGCGTCCATTACGGGAATTTCCCGTACTCCTCGGGGTATTTCGGTTCAGTTCAATCACAAGGAGGATTCTGACTTTTTTCTTGCACACAGACTTTCGATTGGGACAAAACATCTCATCCCTTCGCCTCTTTCAAGCGACCGGTGAACATCACTTTCTATCCTGTTCCACAGGAAGTGCCTGATACTGCACTTCCTCTCCTTGTCAGTCATGTATGTAAAATTGTTGGCAAGGTTCGTCGCCTCTCTGACGCTCCCCGCGGAACTCGATTTGCCCATGTTACAGGACCTCGCCGTCAGTTATTGGTCGTATTTCCCACTGAGAAAGCCTTGGCGGATTGCCCTACAGAAGCTACTGTTGAAATTGGCTCACGAACGTACAGTTTCAAGGTTTTTACCACTCACTATTGTACACACTGTTTAACACAGGATCATACCACTGCCTCCTGTGAACGCTTTCGACGTGGATGTTCATCAAGTTCGCAACCCACTGCTGACCACATTGGTGTTTCTACTATCCCCATTACCGGTAGTTTGCCTGACGCAACCTCTTCGTTTCTCCGTCTGACGAACATTTCAGTCACGGACAATGCTGCCTTTCCTCCTTGCCCGACCCGTACGATTGTGCATCCGTCTTCAAGTTGGCAGAGATGTTTTCTACTACAGATGTGTCTACAGCGGAGTGTTCCGATCCGGATGTGTTGAGTGGTGGTTTTACAGATCGGCGGTCCGGCTGTTCTCCTAGCCGCTCGGATATCGGATCTCCAATTACAACCTTGTCTACAATACCCTTGTTGCGAAGTCTTCCTGTAGCCTCGCCTGTTGTACCAGTCTTCACTAAGGCTGATCTGCTACGTATTGCTTCTTTGGCGACGTTGGTTTCCTCGTCTCCTTACTCGGGAGGTGAGCCTGGTCCATTAATGGATACATCCGCCTCAGCATCTTCATCGAAGCGTATTGGAACTTCCAAAGGCGCTATAAAACAGAAAAAGTTAAAACAACTTTCTATGCCTCTTTCTGAGGATTCATCTAGTGTCCCCAATGTTTCTGGTTCCGGTGTTTCTCCACCTGATGATTCTTCAAACAGTATGCTTCTCCGCTCAGGTGCTTTTAATCCTCTCTCTGATGCTGAGGTTCTACAGGCCATTGATACGTTTCCTCCAGTTCCTGGACCACTGTCCAGACAGCAACTTTTACGTTTTTTTCAACCTGCACGTACGATTGTTTGTTCTGAAGGATTCCTCCACTCATCTGATCTGGATCTGTTTACAGCGGTAACGCAATTCGAAGCTTATGTGTCATTTTTTAAATCTCTGTGTGCCACCGATCCTCGGTATCAGGCGTTTTTGAGACGTTACACGCGCCGTCTCGCCTCCTTGAAGGAGCTTGCTGAGAAGCATATATGTGATAAATCATTTCCTCTTGCCGATGACCTTTAGCTCACTTCCCCATACCGATTACTTTTTGTTCTCTTAATGTTAGGGGATTTGCGAACCCGTTTGCAAATTCTCTGGTTTTTGTAGACTTAGTGCCTGTTGATTCTGATGTTTTCCATGAATTTTCAATTTTCTATATTTGTGTATTTTTACTGTATTTCACAAGTAATGTATTTTCAATTTGCTATAATTGTGTGTTTTTGCTGTGTTTTCACGAATAATCGGTCTCGTTACTTGTGGGAGCTCCCCAGTATCTCTTTATCATTATCTTATCTGTTGTTTCCTGAATTTGTGCCTTGTTTTTTAAATTTCCTATACTTGTGAGTTTTTGCTGTGTTAGTGCTCTCCTCGATCGCGGATTACTATATAGGTACATTTGGTACCTTTGTTATTTTTTTTTAAAGTTGATGAGTTACTCAATAATGTTTTGCGCTCTAACTACATTTAAGTTCCGTTCGGATGATTTATGATGACATAGTACATTTCATATACTTGTGCACATGTGTTATTCATATCGTTTGACATGCCGATATGCCATTCATTGTTCGTGTGCATATTCCTTTCCTTTCTGGGTAACTTTTTGCTGCATCGTGGATATATATACATTGCCGCACTGTTGTTATCTGTACTGCAACTTTAAATAAATCTCCTATGTTTGTATTTCGCTATAGCAATAAACTGGGTACCACTTTGGTACCCACAGTTATCAATACCAATACCATTGCCATTTCAGGGATTTTACTCTGGTCATCATGTCTTCCACTCTTTTCATTTTTCTGATCCACACTTCTTATCTCTCCTGGTTACACAAAGCATGCATATCTCCATGCTGCTTTGAGTTGTTTGCAGTCTTTGTATGTCTCTTTTAGTAAAGGTCCACGTCTCTGCACCATACGTAAGCACTGGAAGGATGCATTGATCAAACACTTTTATTTTAATACATAATGGCAAATTGCTCTTGAAAATTATACTGTTTTTTCCAAACGCTCTCCAGCCAAGTTTTATACGCCGATTAATTTCTTCATCCATGTGACCCTCACTTGATATCTGCTGTCCAAGATAAATGTAGGTATTGGTTATCTCCAGCTTTTCCCCATCAATCGATAAATCTTCATTTCTTGTAAAAGCATTGTGCATCACTTTTGTCTTCTGAAAGTTCATTTTTAATCCCACTTCTTTACTGTTGTTATCAAGTTCCTGAATCATACTTTGCAGCTCTGATGGGGTAGTTGCAAAAATGACTATGTCACAGCAAAACGAAGGTGGGTTAGATAATCTCCATTAATCTTTATCCCTTTGTTTTCCCAGTTCAGTGATTGAAAAAAAAATTTCCAATGTGGCATTAAAGAGTTTGGGAGATATAGTGTCACCTTGTCTTACTCCCTTTCCAATCTTTATGGGTGCTGTATTCTCAAATAGCCGAATCTTCGCACTTGCATTTTCATAGATATTATTAATAATATTAATGTATGCATCTTAAATACCGCAGGATTTCAAAGCCATTGTAACTGCTGATGGTTTCACCGAATCAAAGGCCTTTTCATAGTCAATAAAAGCCATGCATAATGGAAGTGCATATTCCCTGGCTCTTTCAATTAGTTCTCTCAGTACGTGGATATGATCTACAGTGCTGTAGCCACTCCTGAATTCAGCTTGTACTCTCGGTTGAGCCATGTCCATTGTCACCTTTAAGCGGTGTGAAAGAACTTTAGTGAAGATTTTATAAACCACTGATAGGAGGCTGATAGATCTGTAGTTCCTGAGATCCTCAATGTCACCTTTTTTATGTAGCAGGATCATTGTAGCATTGTTCCAATCCTCAGGAATCTTCCCTTCTTTAAGGCATCGAGTGAAAACTTGGGCGAGTACTGTTTCAATTTCTCCACTTGCTTCTTGTATAATGCCTACTGTAATTCCATCTTCTCTTGGAGCTTTTCCCCGTTTGGGAGGACTGGAAGAACTCTGGTACATTTTGTAATGTCTGGAGTACATGTATTATCCCTTTCATGTAGTTTTGAGTAGAAATATTTCACTCTTGTCAAAATTTCACCTCTGTTTCTTGTTACAAAACCATCTTCTCTTCTCAGTGCCATAATCTGTTTTCTTCCCTTACTCTCAGATGTCCTTTTGGTTATTTTCTATTTCTTTCCTCAATTTCCTTACATCTTCAGTGATACGTTTTCGTACCGTCTTGCATAACGCTATATATTCCACTTTGGAAGTCACATCTTCTTTAGTTGTCCTCATTTCTCTTCTTTTTGGCATCAGAATTTCGGTTTTTCCTGATAAAAATAATTTATTCGTATGCATCTTGTTCTTAGTACCAGCTAATTTTGTTGCTGTTTCCATAAGAGCCTTGGCTAGTTTCCTGTTAACTTCTGAGATGTCCACTTCTTCCGACGTTAGACGTTTTAGAGCAGAAAATATGTTCCTCAGTTCCAATTTGAAGGTATTATGATGTTTTTTAAGGTTGGTGATGTCAATACACTTTGTTTGTTTTATGAGCTTGCCACGCTCGAGTTTAGCATTAAGGCGCATCTTACATCGTACCATTCTGTGGTCACTACCTGTGTTGAACTTGTTTAGCACACTGCAGTCTTCCATGACAAATTTCTTGTTACACATAATAAAATCAATTTCACTTGTCAATCTATTGGGATGCCTCCATGTCCATTTCCTTTGCGGCTTTTTCTTGAAAAAGGAGTTCATGATGAAAAACGCTTCTGCCTCTGTAAACTCTACGAGAGTATTTCCACGCTGGTTTTTGTTGCCGTGACCGAATTTACCTACTGAAGTTTCATTCTGTTGTCGTTGCCCGATTTTCTCATTGAAATCTCCCATAATGATCTTCAAGTGCTGCTTGGCTTTATTATTTAGATGACGAATTTCCTCATAAAATTCTTCAATCACTTCTTTAGGATGACTTGTAGTGGGTACATAAGCTTGAATAATCTGAGCCTGGTATCTTCTCGATAGTTGGATAACAAGTCGTGCAGCTCTGTCAGAGGAACTTTCAACTTCTACAACACATAGATTAATATATATAAACATTTTAGAGTATATAACTTTTCTTATGCTTGTATATCGCAAACGCAAATTCCAAGTAATCTACACATATAAGTGATTAAAAATGTAAATACGTTATACCTTTGCTTTAATTCAGTAATGCACCACGGATTTCATGATGGAGTGGTGTAAAATATTAAAGATGCTAGTAAGATAACGCGGTGCCGGAGAAAATCCCCCTCCCCAAAACTTTAGAGGAGTGGTAAAAATGTACTCTCCTTACCACAAACCTGTTTCTGATTATTAAAGAATCATTACAGTGTTACCTGAAAACGTATGATGTAAACCATTCCCCTGCCAATTGGTTTCAACCCCTTTATATTATTTCGATTAGCACATAGTAGTAAAAAAAAACTAACCGCTTGAATACCAGTTTGAGGTGCCTCGATTTTTTTTTGTCACAGATTGGAAACCACCCACCGTCAGGGAAAAAACTTTTTATGGGAACAATTTCTAATAATTTGCTGCTGTTAAAAATTAGGCAGCAAATATTTTGTTGTACTAGAAGCACTAACGTCATTTTAGCTACACTGACTCTTAACCGTATACATGAAAAGAAGGCATCCAGAAGACTGAAATAAAGCTGAATGCTAGCTACCAAAATATGGTGGTGTATTGCAGTGCAAACATCGCTACTCTGTGGAAATAGGTTTTTACTGCGGTAGTAGTCCGTGCTGTCAGTGCTTGAAAAATTGTCCCTTCAGCAAGGACTGTTTAATGTTTCATTGAAGAATAATAAAAATTTAAGATTCTGTGTTTCTTATTACTATGGAAGTTTTTTATTATTATGTGTGTTTCATTATTATTATTATTATTAGACCATTACATTTACCCTGATTAAGTTTTGTTTTTAAAATTACCCTGATTAAGTTTTGTATTAAAAACGGAAACAATTAGACTAATATATAGCGTGATCAGAATCAACCGCATAATAGCACAATTAACCTACCGGACGATTCCTCGTGGAGAAAGAAGCCGAAAACCGTTGTCCGTTGTCCGATCGGACGTAGCATTCCTGAGGTACACGCCACGAAAGTTTCGTGACGTCACATGCGGTAACGCACATGCTCGTGAAAGAGCGACGTGGATAGTTATACAGACGCACGTATCACAAGGCAATGAAGCCGTCCCTGTGGCGCAGTGGTCTAAGTCGATGGCTTTTGATCATTTGCCCGAAAGTGGTCGGGGTTCGAATCCCGCTGAAGTATGAATGTTGTGTTTGTCCTTGTCTTACTCTCTCCCTTCCTTGGAACCAGTGGCCCTAAATTCAGGAAGGGCAACTACTTATAGCCCGCAGAGTTGTTCTCGGTGTTCGTTAAACCTCCCGTTAAAAAAAATGGCAATCAACATTTTAAAATGTGTCACAGGGTTGGTATGCAAATTCGTAGGACGTGGTAGCGTGAAACCATTAGTTGTACGTACGCCTGCGTAATACGGCAGGTAGGGATAAAAAGGGTTGGGACGGTAACAGGTAAGCTCATACCGCGTTGGTACATTTGACAGTAGTGTGGGTAGCGATATGTCGTACAGTTTCAGAGAGTATTGTGACATGCATCTCCTATTGGGGGATGCAATGGTTCAGCATTGCGTGCAGCAAGGGCCTACAGCGAGCGATACCCAGTACGACGGGACCCTAACGCCTAGGTAATACGGTGGCTTGACGCTCTAACGCGCGACGCAGGCAATGTTGCACCACGTCCAAGTGTAGACAGTGACGCGGGACCCTCTATGAGAACACCATCCCTCGAGGACGCCATACTAGAGTTCATAGAGGAGGAGCCAACGACCAGCAGCCGTGCGATCGCACGACAGTTCGGTGTGCACCAAAGTACCGTACTTGCGTTCCACACGACGAAGACCTGCATCCATGTCACATCACATGGGTGCAAGGCCTATTACCACAGGATCATCCTCGAAGACAGTCATACTGTGAGGGACTGCTAGAGCAACATGCTGCTGATAATAGTTTCATCCGCCGGATCTTGTGGACCGATGAAGCAAGGTTTACACGGCAGGGTATCTGCAACACCCATTATAGTCATGTTTGGGCATTGGGCGTGAAAACACTCACCAGGTCCGGCGGGGTGTTAATATCTGGTGTGGTGTTGTGGGCGATATCCTAGTGGGACCATATCTTCTTCCCGAACGTGTGACAGCTGTCAACTACATGGTGTTTCTACGTGATGTTCTGCCGGACTTACTGGAAAACATACCATTGGCTGTTCTCAGCAATCTATGGTTCCAGCATGATGGAGCACCGGTGCATTACGCGGAAAATGTTCGCCAGTGGCTGGATACTGAATCTCCCTGTCGATGGTTTGGTCCTGGTGGTCCTGCCGCATGGCCCGCTTGATCGCCGGATCTTAACCCATTGGACTTCTTCCTCTGGGGTCATCTAAAGCAACTGGTATATCGACGGCCTGTCAACAGCCCGCACGACCTAGTGGCTAGCTTACACGCGGTCCTCACAACTGTAACCCCTGCTATGCTGCAACGCGTGCAGATATGTATTCCTCGGCGGGCTGCCGCATATTCCGCACTAAAAGGTGGTAAGTTTGAACACATGTTGTAATCTGACACGAATCCACGTGTTTTATCATTTGTGTTGTAGTGGTACACATCAATAAATTACATGTTTTCTGTCAAAGTGATTGGGTAAGTTATTTCTAATGTCTGTATTCTTACCAGATGCGACTTTCGATCGGACAACGGACAACGGTTTTCGGCTTCTTTCTCCACGAGTAATCGTCTGGTAGGTTTATTGTGCGGTCGATTCTGATCACCCTGTATAAGGGGAGATCGCCCCAAAACTGACGGGTTGGGACGTCCCTGGATTTTAGGGGGCTACACTGTTAAAAATTCCCGTAAAAAAAGTCTTGTTGCCCGTGTAATTTTACGATCAAGGCTCGTTTCTGCAGTTTCAAGGCGATGCCCGTATTTTAACGGGCATGATACGTAGGACAACGGTTCCTAACCGTAATTTTACGGGCGTTGCTAAGAGGCACAGGTTAGCCAATGAACGATAATGACAGAAAAGGAATGCGGCATGCGCCACTTTCTGCTATTGGTCAGCGAGTCGTCACGTGATTTTACGGGGATTGCTCGTTTTTTTACCAAGACGAAGGGATGGGCGATATTTTCAAAAGTATGATATCTTTTAATATTTCTGAGACCGATATACTGAATCGAAAATATCTGTATTTAAAGATCAATATATCAGATTGATTTTTCGATATTTTTCAATACTTCTGATCTCAATAAGACTGATATTTCGGTTTATTCACTGCATACTGCATCAGGGTTATCACTGAATCCGATCCAATGTTGTGCTAAGTATTGGCTATTGGGAACTTGGGACTAATTGGCTGTTGGCTTGTTCGCACAAATCTCAGCCAGTACTAAATTATCCTGCAGCTTGAAAATATAGCTGCAATCAAGTTTTGTTAATACCATTAAAATAGTGATATCTCAGAAAAGTACTGTATATTACTAACTTCGTACCTTTTACAAGACGGTCGCTGTACTTGGAAATAAACGTAGTGCGTTTATTTTGCCATTTCAGTCGTTTTGTTGTGTAAATAATTATTTCTGATAGCGGAATTGATATTTAACGTTTTTTTACAAGACCGACGCCATGGGTTAGTGCTTTTATTTTGCCCTTTTACGTTGTTTTGTTACGTAAATAAATATTTTCGACAGCGGAATTAACATTTTACGTTTTTATAATTCATAAAAATTCGCTAAAAATATATCTTGTATGCTGAGCTGGAAAGCCAACATCAGGATTGTTTACATCGTAGCCAAGGTAATGTAAGGGCGTATTTATATTATATATTTTATACATTTATGTAATGTAAGGTGGCATATATTTATGCTCCCCCCCCCCGAAAGTGTTTAAATGTGTTTTATTTATTGTTAAAATGTGCCTTACATTGGAAACAAAAATGCTTAATTTAATAAAAAATTCATTAATTTACGTTACAAATTTTTTTTTATTTTTTCTATTCTCATTGTTTTATTTTGTCCTGGTGGATTTAATTTTTTTCATTTCATTGGCACGCCATCAGAAAAAATCTATATATGCCCCTTGTTGCATTTCTTAATGAAGGGGCAGAGCACAGATGGGATGAAAGTGGCCAAAGGGCAGGAAGTTGTCACATAAATTTACAGAACATAAATGCGGAAACTGTTTTTTTTAACAAAACATGTTATCATGATTCTCTGTACTTAACATTGCTACCTATGCAAGATTGTTGATACAGTGAGACAAAATTAGTCAAAAAAGCAATCATAAAAGTGTTGTGCACTTTTGTGTTTATATAACATCTGCACTCCCCTTCCACTAATGGGGGGGGGGGGGGCTGTGGATAGTATCAACTGTCACCAACGATATTTGAAGGTTTTGGTTATCATTTGAAAGTAAACAAATTAGATGTCAACTTTCCTGTTAAGCACACTCAACATCTTTTTAAAGAATATATATGAATAAAAAACACACTTGAAATGGAATTTGTGGAAGAAATATTTTGCTACATGGAAGACCAGTAAACCACAGGCAATTGGGTAAATAAGTCTCATTGATTTGATTATTCTACACATGTTAAGGTTTTTCCATTATTCGAAATGTTTATTTAAGTACAAAAGCGGAGTAAAATGCCTAAAACAAAATCACTGGGTTACTTCTGCCTGAAACATTACCCCCTTAGCCTGTAATCACAGCATATTATTGCAATTTCTAATGCAGAATGTTCTGCAAAGTCATAATATTGTTGAGAGGTAAATGGCTAGAGCTTTTTTAATGCAATTTTGAAGAAGTTTGCACACATACATGAAAATATATTATTTCAAAGTTAGTGTGCATATACACTGTAGATACATATATAATTTTTTTTTTTTGTAAAAAAACAACAACAAAAAAAAAACTGAAAATACAACAAACCTTGTTAACAGGTTTCGGCCTAATTTGCCCAGTGTTATCCATTTTGTCATTATGTCTATTTCTCTCTTGATAAAAACTGTGAACATTTTTTTTTTTTTTTTTTTTTTGTGAAAACTGTTATTCTTAAACGGAATGGCATTAACAAAATTCTGTTGTCCAGAAAAGTTTTAATGTGCAGTGCTCTTCCTCATTTGATTTCTCTAGTGTTTCTTTACAGTATACAAGGTTACTTTTTTCAAAATTCTTTTCCTGCTAAAATCTAATAAATGTGCAATGTAAAAATTGCATTTGTACTCATAAATATGGGTTCTTGGTTTGATTAAAAGGCAATACATTGTGCCAAATGTTTGACACTAGCTGTAGGAAGGGAATTCTTAGACTACCATTAAAGACTACATTAATATATTAGCTGAAACAATGCTCAGATTATATGAATACCTTGCATTGTGCCCATCGGTTTTACATTTGATCAAGTTTGCAAAAATTGTATATGATTTTATACCTGCTACAACTGATTCAGCATCAATATCAGGAAAATTCTCATACAAAAAGATTACGTCTTCCTCAGAAACTGCTAGAAAAACAGTCAAATTTTCAAAATAAGAAGCACTGTTCATTAAATGTGAAAATCCTCTAAATATGTGGCGTCAGTGAATATACAAAGATGTCGCTCTTTCCAGGTTTTAGCAATTAAATGTCATGAAATCTATTCAGTCAAGAAATCTATTTATTAAATGTCATGAATAAAATCTATTCAGTCATGAAATGTTCATTAAATGTCATGGAAACTATTCAGTATCTAAATAATCATGGAAAATGTGCCTACCAAGTGGTAAAATACATAAAGAAGTTGTTCCTGTCTTGTCTTTCCTGGAACCACTCGCCCTAAATTAGGGACATGTGTCTGCTTATGGTGAATCAAGCTTCTACACATTCGGGAACAACTTTAGATGCTCATGGAGATCAACACACACACACACACACACACACACCACTTCACTTCACTTCACTTCAAGCAGTTCTCAGTCCATTTCTTTGGATTTCTCATCTCCATTAAAAACTTGTACACAATAAATATCTGAAGTATTCTTTATCAAGTCTAAAACACCTGAGGAGCTATCTTTGATATCATATCATTTTTTTTTACATTTTAAATGCTCATTGGTGGAGTCTATCCTTAAAATTAAGAAAGTCAGCAGATTTAAAAAAAAATTTTACAGTTTTGAACTCAAATGGGATATAGCATTTAATGTTTCACTTATTAACACTAAAACAACACAAAAATAGGTACTGATTCCTCACCTCTAGTTATATTCAACTTGCTGTAGATGAGGGATTTTCTCTTTACATGCATATATATCACTAAGCTGTTCTCTAAGATCATAGGTTAGTTTCTTGATGAGAGCTTATCTGCTGGATTAAAGTTTAAAACTGATGGACATACATTTTATTTACTCTTGATGTATCAAACATCTGCATTTACAGTGATCTCAGCTCACAACTTGAGCTTCACTGACATCCATCACACACAAGACCATTTGTACTTCACATTTATTCTCTTTTTCTCATGCAGGAATTCCTGAATCTGGTCCTCCCTTGATCTTCTACATTTTCTTCCTGTCACTTGTGCAGAATAAATTCTCCTAGTAATCATCTCACCACTCATTCTCCAAACCACCCAAGAATATTTGTCCCCACCTTACAAACAATATTTTGCTTCACACTACTCATCTACAAAACCTCTTCATTCCTCACATGATCAAAACATATCTTGACCCCACCCCCATAAGTAACACATCTCTACAGCTCGCAAATCACTCCTATGTTTCATCTGCAGTACTCCACCTTCACTGCTGCACATCAGAGTAGGAACAATTACTGTACTTTTTCACACACAACTATTAGGGACCTTTTTGAGAACCTATCATTCATCATTTATTCAAAATCCTCCTGAAGTAGTTGTGACTTTCAAAGATGAATTTACTAGCCTACTAATTTCACCACCTAATTTGTTTTCTCTGTCAAACATGCTTCCTAAATATGTAAATTGATTTACCTGATCAATCTCTTTGCCATTTAGACTGATCTGTTTGATTTAATACTAACAATTCATCTGTCAAAAACATAACTTTGGGTTTTTCCTTTCATATACTAAGTTTGAAATTCATACAAACTTCATACATGTGGGACAACATACGCTGCAACTCACTTTTGCTCTCTGCCAACAGGATTGTTTCATCAGCATGAGCAAACAGAATTGAGTAACTACTCTCCACAGATAGCATTTACATAGTCTAATGACGACTCAACCATATGTGTCTCTTAAGACATAAAAATATTCTTTACCTTAAAAAATTGTCTTGGTAATAAGTAATAACTAATTATAATACACACGCTTGGCAGTGAATGTGGGGAATAAATATCCTACCAGTTTTCTCAGATAACTTCTTAGAAACATCAGCTGAATTTTTTTTTTCAAGAGCTGCTTTCTCCTGCTAAAAGGGAGCAATTTTATTTGTCCTTTATTATTACATTTTATAGCTTAAAACTATCTTTATGCAAGATTGCAGCTCTCAAGCTGTATTTTTAGTGATATGAAAAACACATAAAATATTGTTTTTCAGATCCTAAAATAAAAAAATATATAGAAGAAAGTTTTGATGCAAAAATAAATAAAAAAATCATGCAACAGAAGTGAGCTTGTAATCTGCAGAAATGCTGAATATACTTTCCAAAACCCAAAAGGTGATTTTCTTGTTTCATGTGTGGGCATTGCTCGACGAGCAGGGATATGGTTTCTGCCAAGAAGTTTCCAAAAATCCCAGTTGCAAAGGAATGTTTTCATGAGTTTTTCATCAATGTGAGATTATGAGAAATATGTATTTCCAACATTTCGAGAAAAGGTAAGTTGAAGCTTCAGTATGGCATAAATGACAAAAAAAACAAAAGTACTTATTAATCCCAGCAGACTGGAATCTTAACCATCAATTAACATGGGAATAACTAAATTATAGAAAGAATAACTATTTTTATTGGGATGCAAATGTCAAAGTTAACAACATTATATCAGCTTGCAAGGAAATGTTATGGAAAAAAATCTTTAAAAAAACTTTGTTATTGTAATTTTTAGAGCATTTTGTATACATTTATATTTTTCAGAAGGTGTGAACAATGTTTGCTATTTTTTTTATCGTTTAAGACAGAACACAATGTTAATGGAGTATACAGATATAATTACTTCTATGGTGTAAGCAAAAATAGTTCCCATGGCATAAGCAAAAAAATTAAAGTGCTTATAATATGTTTACAAGTGACATTTTTGTTAAAAACAGTAATTAGAGTACGAATAATTTGTGATGGCCTATTCATAGAAAGCAATTATTTTTCCAGAAAGATATTTAAAAAAATGCTAACGATTATTAGTCCTCCATTAAAATATGATTATAAAAATAAAAACATAAAAAATATCGTAATCCAAATTAATCAAGTATATATATTTACTAATTAATTAATGAAAGCCATACTAATTAATGTATGAAAAACATAAAAAAAATATCATAATCCAAATTCATCAAGTATATATTTACTAATTAATGTATGAAAGCCTGTCTCTCCTAGATAACAAAAAAACGAATGGACAATCAGAGGAAATAACATGCTGTAAGTGTGGGAAAATCAGCAGATCAAGACGAAAGTTGTTATGCTCATATTTTTACCAGATTATATAATTACTTCAGGAAGTTTCACTATGTATTAACAAGATAATTGTCAAAGGATGATAAAAAAAATTACGTCTGATATATACATAGCCTGAATTACAACAAACTTTATACTACATAACTTGTAAGACATCAAGAAAACTCTCGAAAAGCTGTTTTGCATTTCCTTACCCAGCTGTTAAGATCTACATACTTTATCACTAACAAAAAAAAAAAAAATGCTTCACTTCAAATTGTGTGTCATTGGTATGTATTTAATTTTGGTCAAAGTGCCAGTTTACTTCAAACATAATACTCATAGGCAAAAGAACAATCTGCTATCAACCGTTCCTTAAATTTGTTTTCTGGGTGCCTACTGTCAACTAATAGTTAAAATTTTCAACCATCGAGGTTTTCAACACAGCAGATATTTTTCCTTGTAAAGTTCTAGAAATCGGAAGGTGACATAATATCATGTGAATCTCGATAATGAGATCGCAGTTTGATAGTCCTCAAGCAACATAATTTTCGTGACATGCCAGAGGAAAGAACACAGATTTCATTCCACAAGTTAAATCACATCAGCCATGGGCTGATATATTGAATATCGCACCGATATAGTGATTTTCTGATATATCGTAACTTGGATATCAATACTATATATCGAAATATCGGACAAAAATATCGATATTTCGAGATATTGATAAGTATCGCCCATCCCTAACTGACGAACACGAAGTCACGACTCACGAACATGTGCAGGAAAGACGCCATGAAAACATGTGAGTAGACACTTTTTAAAATTAAGTTTATTATGATATGTAAAAGTAACGAAATCAATTACACACATTTTTGTTTGATATTAAGCTCACGAACTGTGTACGTATATATATATATATAATTTTAAAAGTTTCACCACCAAAGGGTGGCTGAAGCATTGTCACACAGGAAAATCTATGTAGTAGCTAAGATTTCATTTGACTGGGGTAGGGGCATAACTCTCACATCCATATATGTTTTACTATCAATATGATACAGTGCTTTACTTTCTGTGCAAGTCTTTATCGCCAGGTTTATACCTAGTGTTGACTAGGATGTCGAATAAATTCGATCTGTACATGCTGATTTGGGAATTACGTAGGGCAGCATTCTTCGTATGTTTGTAGTCTGAAATGAATTCCATTTTGCAATATAACACGCATAAATATTGTCTTATCGTTTTGTGCTTTTTTTTTTTTTTTACGGCATAGTGTTCAACTCCTGAATTTAGACAGAATTATTTCTAAAGCACAAACTGGCTGAACAATACTTTGGGTTTTTTTAAGACTCCTTTTCATTTGCTCATGTACTTAAGAACTTGTGAAGTATTATATTTGCACCAATGAATACAAAGATTAGCTATGGAGTACAGATATGTACAGGCATATTCTTTAATGAAAAGTTTATTCCAGTGTGTTTATGTGGGTATAAAATATATAAAAAATACAAATACACACGTATTTTTGCTAAAATTACATACACTGATGTCACAGAAATTGCACAAATGGCTAAAAAAAAAATCAAATAAAACTGGTCAAGTCATTTGTTTAGTATCAGTAAGATGTATGAGCTCATTTACTCTTGCAAAGTTCATCAATATTTTGAGTTTTATTGCTTATGTACAAACAAGTTATCTTCAACATCCAGCTTATTTCAATATTTAGTTTTTATGGTGGTTAAGGATAAAACACTATCACATAAATATGTAGTTGTAAAAGGCAACAAATACTTAAGGCAGTGCTCGACAATTTTGGAAATTATTTTTCCATTGGAATCCAAAAACTAGTCGCCGCCCCGGTGGCGCAGTGGTCTAAGGCGCTGGCCTCTGATCATTCGTTCGTAAGGGGTCCGGGTTCGAATCCCGGTCCGGCATGGATGTTGTGTTTGTCTTACGGCACTGGCTCTCTCCCTTCCCTGGAACCAGTGACCCTAAATTAGGGACGGGCGACTGCTTATAGACCATTGAGTTGCTCACGGTGGTCGTTAAACCTCCAATAAAAAAAAAACAAAAAAAAAACTAGTCAGTGATTTCAAAGAACAAATGCTTTTCAAACCAACCAGAGTTAAAAGATGTCTCATAAGTTTTTTATTTGGCAATAGAAGATTACACATTTCTGCATTGTATGTGAATGAGTAACTAGTTCATTCAGTGGGAATGGGAAATACTGCCTTGTAAATGTTTGGAGAGTGCAGAGATGGACGATTATTAGTTGTTTAACATCAAGTTTCCAATTGTTTGCTCATTTTCTGATAATGAATTCAGTTATGAAAATTGGTCAGAGCTGTTCCCTGTAATTTGGTTTTCTCATAAAGTTTTTTGGTCATTGCTTGTGTTTTGTTTTTTCAACATTGAACAGATTGTTTTCACCCTGTAATGAGAAGTTCCACTAGTTCATTTTTCAGAAATTTCAGCTAAATATGCTAAACTTCACCACACATCCTACCAGCACTAGCCATAAATTCAGATTAATTTTGTTTTGAAAATTGGTTCACTATGTGACTCGGTATGGTTGCTAACAAATCCGCATATGCCCCCCCCCTATTATTTTAGTGAAACCCACTTTGAGAACTATTGGTCTAGAGGATGTTCAAGCCGTTCTGGTATCAGAGTTGGTTGTACATCAAGGTTTTTGGCTAGCAGTCACAATTTAACATATGGTTTGAGTCCCATATGAGGCATTAGTTTTGCCACCCTGGTGGTGCAGTGGTCTAAGCACCATCTTATGATTGTTTGTCCAAGTGGGTCCGGGTTTGAATCCCGGTATGGCATGGATGTTGTGTTTGTCTTACAGCACTGGCGTTCTCTCTTCCCTGGAACCAGTGACTCTTAAATTAGGGACGGGGACTGCTTATATCCCATTTAGTTCCTCACATTAGCCGTTAAAACCTTTAAAAAAGAAACCTGTTTTTTACATAACATAACAGCTTTGGCTTTCTCCTTCCCTAGAACCAATGGCCTCAATTTAGAGGTGGGAAAAAAGTTTCATGTGATGAAATGTCACATTTTCGTTCAGGAAACACATTTGTGATTCTCCCTGACTGCTACATGGTTTTGATTGCTTTTAGGAATACCATTTCACTCACATTCCTTAGTATATAATTATCAATCATTTTGTGACTATGGTATATTCAGTTAACTCATAGGCATCCCTAGCTTAGTTTTCAGCAGGAAGAAGCAAACAATGGAAATCTGCATGTATACAAACCCCATATGCCTCTCATTGAAAACAGCTTTTTTACCACTCAACACATAAATTACATAAATTTAATTGGAAACCAGAAGAGCCAAAAAATATATATTTTTTAATTATATCTATAATCACCTCATCATCACATGTATGCAGTAATATTTCACATATATGTCAGCGCAAACCAAAGCACGCATAAATAAGAGCGCAGCATAAGTAAAAGTTAGTGTAATTCCAGCCAAAATTAAGTTTAAAAAGTAATTAACATGAGAATAACATGCAAAATAAGAAAAATATCAATGATTGAATTTACTTAGTTAAATTTAACACTTTAAAGCTTAGATTACTCAAAAATGTAAATTACTTGATCTCAAAATTTTAATTACATTCCTTTTTTATATTTATGGCTTTTTAAAGTTATGTAAAATTGAAGACTGTTTCTGCTGTTGCCTCTCATTGAAAACAGCTTTTTCAAGTTTGTTTAAACAGGAATGTGTGGCAATTAGATGTATCGGTGAGTTGTATGTAGTGACAGTGCTTCCAAAGCTTCTACACTGCTTTCGTGACAGTCTGGGGATCTTTTGTTAATTCTTCGTTATGTCTCTTCATCATCATCCTGAATTTCATTGGCTATTTCTTGAATATCCCTCAATTCCCCAATAATGCATTTTCATTGATTTCTACAAACTCTTTAAAACTACTGAATCCACCTGAAATGGCACTCCAATCTTCATCATTGGCAGATTATTCGGTAAATGTGTAGATTAGCGTCCTAAATTATTTTGTCGGAAACTTGTAATATTGACTTGCGAGTGCGACGCTGTGGTAGGCCTAACACATCACTACGGCAACGATGTGAAGATTTGCTTTGTTGAAAGGAAGATTCGCTTCGCCGTGCAATTCACGTGCGGATGACTACAAGTCCAAGCAAGTACCTTCTTGCCAGGAGAGCGAACCATTTTATACTCATATGCTACACAATATTGTTTGTTCATGTTTTGTAATTGTTTTTAAAGCAGACGTGAAATTTTTCATTCTTTCGCATATGATTCCCTGATCCGAAATAGAAAGTTTGGTAAATGTGTACTTTAGCGTCTAAATTATTTCGTCGGAAAAATGTAACTGTGTGGGAAAAGTGTGACATACAATATTTTAAGCATGCAAAATAATGCGAAAAGGTGCAAAAATATATTATTTTTAGATAAAAGGAAATAAGTTTTCCAAAGTATTTACCTGAGAGTGCGATGGTTTGGAAGAGGACGTGCGGTATAGGCATAGGACGAGAGAGCGGCAACGGCATCAAGGTGGAGTCCGGTGAATGGAAGCTTCGTTGAGAAGGGCAAGTAACGGGCGGAAGAATTAAGAAGGAAGCGGTTTAGCAGTACGTAGTCATACGCAGAAAGAAAGAGGTTGAATCTTTGCAGCATTGTAAGTTTTTGTTTTTTTTAAGGGTAATTTTGAGAAAGCGGAAGTACAAAATCGTCAGTCATTTCGGATTTCGTCAGGGCTTAAAATTTCATTATCCGCCACAATACAAGAAGCTGTCTCCCTGCCATAGTGCGATATATGAATTGAAGAAAATTGCTTATTTTGAAAAATATCCATGTCACGAGGAAAAAAATGTGAGCTACGATGTACTGAATAACAGCAGAACTGCAAATGAAGTGCTTGAAGAAATCACCTACCTGTGCACATCTTCCAAACCAAAACTAAAACTTTGGGTTCAACCGGAACCAAAACGTCTTCCTCAAAACTTCTGTCGTACATAAATTATTTTACATTCCTTAATTTCTTTCCATTCGGAGACACTGTGAAACCACTAATAACGACATTCTGCACATATCTTTCTCAAAAATGAATAAAACAGGTTTGAACTACTACTGCGCACAATTACACGATACTCTTCCGAAAAATATACCCTACTGCTGTCGTATTCTTCCACGCATTTGCTACCAACTCGTACTTCGCTCCATCGCACAGCACCTTCACGTGGTGGCCGTTAGCATCGCTTCAGCCTCCCGCACCACCTTCTACAAACCATCGTACTCGCAGGTTAATACTTCAGAAAAATTATTTCCTTTTTATTTAAAAATATAATTTTTCACCTTTCCCTATTATTTTGCATGCTTAAAAAAATGTGTGCATCGAACTTTTCACCCACAGTTAAATTTTTCCAACGAAATAGTTTAGGACGCTGAAGTACACATTTACCGAAAGTACTAATATGCTTTTCTATGTTGTACAGAAAACTGGGGAACTATAAATTTCGGTTTTGGTTTGAACAGATTTGCTGTGTCTCTGCACTTTTGGTTCTTCTGTTAATAGCTTGTTCGCACGCGAGTTTCTATCTTACTCATATGTATCTTTTGCAAATCGAAGAGGTTTTATCCGGTTTTTCCTGCCAACAGCGTACAGGATACAACAAAAGAAAGGGTGGCTGCTGTGGACCTATTTTCTGTAGCGTATCACTACAACATTTATTGCTCTTCTGCCAATAACGTAAGTCCTTTCTCTTGTACCCGTCATTTCCACACAGCAACAAACCTTCCTTTTAACGGACCAAAGCTTCACATCTTCACTGGAGCGATGCATTATTCCTATCGCAGCTTCTCTTCACAGTGTCAGACTCACAGGTCCGTATTACAATAAAAATCTTTAAAACACGTTTAAAATATGAAATATCTGAAAAAATATGAAATACATTAAAATATGAAAAATATGAAGTTTTAACCCTTTGTCAATAAACACAAGAGGCTAGTTCCATCGGAGGCATGCATTCAGTCGCTGACTTTAAACATTTGGAGCAAAATTACATATGCTTCCAATTTATGGACCTAAAGCATAATATAATTAAAGAAGTGATATTCTTCTGTCCTTGGCACTGCGTAACAATAATACAACTTCCAGTGATTAGCAGTGAAAAGCAACATGACATGCGATGACTGTCTTTTTTCTTGTAGTAGAAAATTATATTCTGAACTTCATTTTTAGATTTAATTGCCCAGTCTGGCACCTAGGGCAACTAGATTATTTATTTACCTGCCCAGGTCAATGATTCACACGACTCAGGCATGGTATTTTTCAAACCCTGATATGTATAAGTACAAATATATACAGTACATAATTTCATACATACATATTAATTAAAGCTTATATATTTCATTATTACTACTTTAGCAAAAACTTCCCATTACAAAAAAATTACCTTTGCTTGTCTCTGTGGGCACTATTTCACTTTTACAGCATTGCAATCTTATGCGTAATGAAAATTTCTGTAGTACATACTAACTTTTTAATGAAAAATTTGTAATGTTTTAAGAACAATACGTTGCTACAATTTTTTTTGTCCCCCTTGAATTTCATTATAACGAGTTTCGACGGTTATTCTTTTTTTACTGAATCTGGTAAATGCTGGCCAAGAAAATGACAGTGAAAATATATCATGAACAGTTTCTTTGCTTTGCAAATGTAGTAATTAAAGTTAAATGTAAAAAAGAATTGATTTCATTCTAAATTTCTGCGAGTGAAATCTTTCACCTGTGTCACTTTAAGCAGGGCTTGGAAAATATCTGAAATGTTACATGCGCAGCTGGGTATATACATAAATTATTTACCAACCCAGGTAGTAAAACCTGGATGCTCAGGAAAATTTATATTTTAAGATAAATCAGAAGCCACTTTTTTTTTTAAGTTAAAAATAATGAAAATTTTTTTACACGTTTTGTAATTCCTATTTTAAAGGTCTATTCAAAATGTTCAATATGCAAAGCATGTATTTCATGTTTTAAGATGATAGTGCTGAAATTGGTACAAAATGATGTGATGAAATTGATTTTTGAGAAATTTTAAGATTCTGCCGTGTTCTTTTCCTTTGTCACTAAACACCTGATTTGCACATCAATAAAAATTGTTTCAGTATCTTCAGGTATTGCCAAGATATTATAAATACAACTATTTAATAGTTTTCAAAAAAAATTTGTGCTCCAAAATGGTTTCCTTGTGGCAACACAACAATGAAAGAACAGGTTTAGTCACTGAAGTCATTTCTAAAACATTCCAAACAGGAAAATTTAATATTTTAGAAATATTGATATGCATTAATGTTCTACAATGACTCAGTTAGAATCAGGGTCTAAACAAGTGTTTCTTCTTTTGGGGGGGGGGGGGGTTCTGAGATTTGAAATTATGCCCTATCAAGTTCAAAAGCTCTCATTTCCATTCAAGTATTTTTTTTCTTTTCTTTCTGATACCTTAATTATGGGGAAGCAATGTGGTCTTTCAAAAGCAGTACTTCCAGTTTTTGACATAATTTTACTAAACATGTGAAAAGTAGGTAAATATCCAAAAATTAGAGATAGGAAACAAGACAGTAAAAGTTCTGGGAACACTGACAACACAGTGCTCAGTAGAATGTAAAATGAACCAGCACACAAGGCAGTGAATGTGAAAACAAAAAAAGCATGATTCAACCCTATGTCAAATGTAATACTAGCCAAAACCTACATGAAAAACCAACTTTGACACCATTGTGGATTGAATACCCTTATAGACGCAATGTACTCGGATGCCAGTTCGTAGTTCTGTTTGTCATTGATATAACATATAAATACAAGAATATGCCTGTACATATCTTTACTACGTAACTGCCCTTTGTATTCATTCATGCAAATACTACATAAGTACGTATGTGCAAATTAAAATGTCTAAAAGAAACTAAGTATTGTTCAACCAACTGTGCTTTAGAAATAATTCTCCAATTAAAACATGTCTAAAAGAAACGTAAGTATTGTTCAACCAACTGTGTGTACAGAGTTCGTAAAGCCTAATGTTAAACAAATCTGTGTGTAACTGATGTCATTATTTATCATATTGTAATAAACCTGATTTTAAGATATGAAAATATCATTACTCACATTTAGAACTGAATTGATTCAGTTATAATGTAAGTATCCAACAATTTCACACTCACACACTCTTCCACAAAAAACATGCATTTACTTGCACACTCTTCCACAAAAAATGCATTTATGTAAAAGTCGGTGACTACTTGCCGTGAGGCTTAACCGAATATGACCAAACTTCATATTTACAGGGATTTACAGGGATTGCATTTTCAACGGTCAAACTTATTTTTTCGGGTATAGCCCTTCAAATTATGGCGTAGCTCAATACGGTCAAACTTATTTTTTATGGGCAATGCCCTTCAAATTATGGCGTAGCTCAATACGGTCAAACTTATTTTTTTATGGGCAATGCCCTTCAAATTATGGCGTAGCTCAATACGGTCAAACTTATTTTTTTATGGGCGTTGCTCTTCAGATTATGGGCTTAGTATTTAGGGTTCAGACTGTAATTTCATGGGCTTTCACAAAAATGGGCCAAGCCGTAGTTTTATGGGCAACGGCCGGGCCCCCAGTTGCCGGCCATTGCCCGTAATCTAACTGTGAAATTTTTAACAGTGTAAACACACCCGAGAAGATCCCTAAATACATCACTGATAGCCTGTTACCCCAGGGGCGAAGACTTAAGTTGCCCGTCTGACGCAAGGTGAATATCCATTGGTTCATAGCAACTTTACCTACCTGGGTTGGCATCAATACCGCCGCCATCTGGGAGGAAGGCGGTTATTATAACCATTATGTCCCTTTTAGCAACTCCATTTTCGAGAGCATGGCTGTCTTACATATCCGTTGTTAGGGACCCCATGATATTTGTAGAACTTTTGAGAAACACCGCGCCCATGCCAAATTCTCCGCTTAACCATATAACGTCATCTTCTGGCATTATAAAGCCATCGTAGTTTGTTTCCAAAATGGTGGAAGAGGTTCGTTATTTGATTGAACACGTGATTGGATCTTCCAAGAAGAGTAATTACGCTTAAGGCCAATTACATATTTCCAGCATTGTTTTCTCGGGGAATCAGGAAGTGGACATTACATGGGGAAACAAACCTAACGAAGCCCCGAACTGAGTGAGTCTTAAATACATGGTAAAATATTAATAGCTTCACATGTTATATAAATATCATGGATATTTAGAATGATGGAATAAAAACTGTTGAAAAGGTCTAGGTCCTATTAATTAATGTTTGGTGTCAGAGTTGAATAGTGACATTAATAACTTGATTTCATATGTAAGCAGAGAGATCCCAAAAGTAAGGGTTCTAAACAGAGAGATCCCGAAAGTAAGGTTTCAGAGAGATCCCAAAAGTAAGGTAAACAGAGATCCCAAAAGAAAGGTAAACAGAGAGAGCCCAAAAGTAAGGTAAACAGATAGATCCCAAATGTAAGGGTTCTCCGTAGTTACTACGGAAACCGTCGGTCCGCAACTGATTACGGAAGGCACTAGATATACTACAGAAATTGAAAATCTCAGTGAAATAACCTTTTTAATGATGTGCGTAAAGTTTATTTTCGCATTTTCATTTGGAGAGTGTTTCTTGGAAGTTATCATTACAGTACATCGTTGCATTTCTTCCATGCTTTTTTATTTATTTATTTATTTATTATTATTATTATTATTATTATTTTCTTTATTCGAAATATACGAATCACAGCCTATGACAAACAAAATACACAACAAATTATCATTGATTGGTATTGTTGAACTGATACGAGGTTCCCCCGGAGACCTAGGTATCAGTCAAGAATCGCCGTAAAATATACTTGTATGATGTCCCAAGCAAAGCTGTCTTCTCCAGTTCTGTAGGTGGTATATCAAAAAGCTGCAATTTTTAAAAATGATTCATAACATTTTTTGACATTGTTTTAAGTGCCCCGATGACGTTGTGTGTTTAGTCCATAACCGGGTAACTTCTATGGCCAGGTCCCTATATTTAATCCTTTTTTCCAATTCTTTTTCATCGACTCTGGCATCTCCAGGGATTGCTATAGCAATTATCCAGGCTTTCCGATTTTCTATGACTGTTATGTCTGGTATATTATGTTCTATGTGTTGATCGATTTGAATTCTGAAATTCCACAAGATTTTGACTTCATTATTTTCTACTACTTTCTCAGGATTGTGTTCCCATGAGTTTTTCAATGCTGGCCAATTGTGCTTTCTGCATAATTACCAATGAATCAATTTTGCAACCCTGTCATGTCCAGCTTTGTAATCTGTCTGTGCAATTTTGCTACATTGACATATTAGATGAGACACAGTTTCTTCTTTTTCTTGACAAAGTCGACACTTTGTATTATCACTGACTTTCTGGATTTTAGCCTTTATAACATTTGTTTGCAATACCTGTTCTTGGGCAGCAAAAATCAGACCTTCTGTTTCTTTCTTGATGGAACCCAATTTCAGCCATGCCCATGTCAACTTGTTATCACTTTTTCCATCAATCGTCTTTAGAAATTGTCCATGCAGTGGCTGGTTCTTCCAGCCGTCTAATCTGCTTTCAAACTGTTTCCTCTTGTATTCAGCTTTGTTTTCTGTTGTTTTAAAGATATTTTCATTATTCACTGCCTGAAGTAGCTTTTCTCTGCTTCTGTTGACGTAATCATTCAGGCTTCTTTTTTCTTCCTCTACTACCTGTTGTACTTGTAGTAGCCCTCTGCCTCCAATCTTCCGAGGTAAATATAATCTGTCAACATCACTTTTTGGATGGAGTGCATGATGCATGTTCAATAACTTTCGAATTTTCCGTTCCAGTATTTCTAATTCACTTTGGGTCCAATCAATTATTCCAGCTGGGTATCTAATTACTGGAATGGCCCATGTATTTATGGCTTTGATTGTATTTCCACCATTTAGTTTTGATTTCAATATTTTTCTTACTCTCTTGATATACTCACTCTGAGTCAGACCTTTGACTTTTGTATGTAAGATGTTATCTGATTCAAGAATTCCAAGGTATTTATAATTTCATTATCTGACAATGGTTTCATTATATTACTATTTTCTAGTTCTATTCCATCTATATTTTGAACTTTTCCCCGGCGCATGGATAGTACTGCACATTTTCCCAGTCCAAATTCCATCTGTATATCATCACTAAATATTTGCAGTGTATGCAGCAATGTTTCAAGTTCGGCGGAACTTTTTGCATACAATTTAAGGTCATCCATGTACAGCAGATGGTTTATTTTTTCATGTTGGTCCGAAATGTGGTAGCCCATTTTTGTTTTGTTCAAAATCATTGACAATGGAATTAAGGAGATATTAAACAATAAAGGCGACAAAGAATCCCCTTGAAATATGCCTCTCTTGACATTAACATCTTCCAGTTCTTCACCATATGCATGTAACACTGTTTTCCAGTTTTCCATATTTTCTTTGAGGAATCGGCAGATGTTCTTGCTAACTCCAAATTGTTCCAAACAAGTGTTAATTCAGCTGTGGGGCAATGAGTCAAAGGCCTTTTTATAATCTATCCATGCCGTATTCAAATTCGGTTTTCTTCTTTTGGAGTTTTTTAGTATCATTTGGTCAATTAGCAGCTGGTCTTTTGTGCCTCTTGACCTTTTGAAGTTCCCCTTCTGTTCTATTGGGTACAAATTGTTTCCCCATAAGTAGTCATATATTGATCTTGCTAGTACTCTTGTGAAAAGTTTGAATGTTGTTGGCAGGCATGTAATTGGACGATAGTTAGTAGGTTCATTGCCTTTTTCTTGATCTTTCATTATAAGGAATGCGCGACCTGTTGTCATCCAATCTTCTGTGGCAGAATTCTGTAGCATTATATTGAATTGCATAGCTATTCGTTGCTGAAGAGTTGTAAGATACTTCAACCAAAATTCGCGCAACAATTCATCTGTCCCAGGTGCGCTCCAGGCTTTTGCATTCCTTACTTGCTGTGTAATCATGTCAGTTGTTATCATAAGATTATCCATGTGTATTCCTTTCAAATCTTTACAAACATCGTTGATCCACAAGACATTTTATTATGTTCAACTCGGCTTTCCCAAATTTCTATCCAAAATTTCAAGGCATCTTTCTTACATTAGCTGATGTTTATTTGGATTGCCTTTTGTCTTAATGATTTATAAAATACTTGTTGCTGATTCCGAAATTGCGCATTTGCTTTGTACTGTTTTATGCGTCCGTCATATCTTTCAATTTTCTTTGCAGTAGCTGTTACTCGTTGTTTTAATTTTTCCATAATTTCAACAATTCTTTTTCTTTCCAGGTCGTATTTTTTGCAGATTCCATCTTTTAGTTTCCTACTTTTAAGCTTCCCATCTTTCAGGCATTTTAAGTTACTAATGTCACTACGGAGTTTATTTATTTTCTTTTCTAGCCGAATTTTCCACTTAGGAGTGCCAGGCATTTTCTTCTTTGGCATCTTGTAACCAAGTTCCATGGTGACTATGGCAGCTGTACTGTTCATGAGCAGATTTATTTCCTTTAAAGTATGTGTTGGAATTTTGTCCACGACATCATTTGCAGTTTTTAACAAATGTTTCATTTGTTTGCTTCGTATTTGGCGATTTGTCGTTATAAGTCTTTGTCGTTCCTCACCTTGTATCATACGGTTTAAAATTTTCTCTTTCAGAAGGCTTTGCTGCTGTGTCAATTCATGTTGTTTACAGATTGTTGTTTTACAGATTGTTATTCGGGTAAAATATTTTCTGCTACTTGATCTTCAGGCTTTACTAGCACGAAGTTTTCCACGACTTGGTCCTCATTTTGTGTTGGTCCTTCTTTTGCCAATTTCTCCATCTATTGCAATTCCAGTTCTGTAAATACCTTGTTCCTCATGATAATACGTCTTTGATTCATTATTCTTTATTCTGTTATTCCACTTTCTGGATGTTTTCCTTTCCAAATTTGCATCATTCTTTTTTGAAAACCACGGGCTGATGGATTTGCCTGGCAAAAGCATTTCATGATTTCTCGATTTTCAGCAACTGTCCAAGTTTTCCGTTTCTTTTGTTCCAGTAGCATTGCAGCAGCCTCTCCTGGTTCATCAACAGGATCTACTGAGCCCTGAAGCCCATTTGTCGACAGGCGTCCAGGAGCCATAGCACCAGACACGGCCTTGTTGACCCAGGCAACGACCGATTCGGTATGGAATTCTTTTTCTTTCGTCTCATCATGGTTGATGGTTGTTGGGTACTCTCAGGCAGGCTCCTCAGTCAAAACCTGTCTGTCTTGGGTTGCTACCACCAGCATAGCTCTCAACCTCATCGGGACACACAAGCCCCACCACCGCGAAAAGGTGTCACCATCGGTGGGGTTATTATTACTATTATTATTATTATTATAATGAGATTTCACCTATTTCTGAGGTCTTTTTCTTTTCTTCCTTCCAGGACAGGTGCGACGTACCAAGTCTGGGAAGTGGTATTTCTTTCTCTTAGTTGTCCAGGAACTTTCTTACTGTCCTACAAGTGTTCAGCGTAGCTGCCTTTTGTAGCTGTCTTCTGTAGTTCCACGTTGAAGGTATAGTGTCTGTATAGAGTTGTGAATGGTCGTAGGTGCAACTCCTGTGGCTGATATTACTATGGGGACGGTGGTGACGTTCTCCATATGCCACACATCCTTGACTTCGTATCGTAGGTCGTGTTATTTTGATAGCTTCTCTCAGTGGGTCTTTTGGATGTTGCACATGTTGGGCACGGCTATGTCAATAAAGCATGTTGACTTCTTCTCCTTGTCGACCAGGACGATGTCGGTCCGATTGCGCGATATGGTCTTATCTGTTGTGATCGATCGGTCCCAATACATCTTGTGGGTGTTGTTCTCTAGAAGCGTTGTCTCATACTTGTAGTAGGGGACAGGCTCAGTTGTAATGAGGTGGTGCTTTCTTGCCAATTTCTGATGGACAATCTCGGCTACTTGATTGTGCCTCTTCGTGTATTCTGTTTGTGTGAGGGCACTGCATCCTGCTGTGATATGTTGGATGGTCTCTGGCGCTTGATGGAACTGCCGACATGTGTCGCTTTCCACTGACGTGTCTTTCAGGAAATGCTTCCGGTAGTTTCTGGTGCTTACAACTTGATCTTTTATAGCCAACTCTTCGGTCTCGGGGAAGAGTGATCCGTTTGTTAGCCATGCATTGGATGCAGTTATAATGAAGTAAATTTCTCCGTCATTTTTGGTCCACGCCGGGAATCGAACCCGAGTCCACTTATTCCGGAACAAGTCGCTCTACCAACTGATCTACGCAGACGTTCGTTCTTGCTGCTATCTGCCTTTATGTCGTGTGCGTCCTGTGGGACAGACACGTCACATCTTTTTGCCCCCCGAAAGAGGGCCAGGGGCATGGCCCATGGGTCAGCCGTGACCATGAATCGTTGCAGGCAGCCATCCGCTGTAGAACGTGCACTTGAGAACTCCCAGTCAATCTGGTGTGTGGAATGCAACGTCACACACGTTTATTTTTTCGAAGCGCTGGAGGAGGGATTCTTGTGTTTTTCGTATCTCGCGGTGTAGAAAGAACATCACACCATTACGAGATCTTGAACGGCTGGTTCATCCGGGAAGTTCGGGCGCCATTATAACGAAGTAAAATGTTTCGTCATTTTTGGTCCACGCCGAGAATCGAACCCAAGCCCACTTATTGCGGAACAAGTCGCTCTACCAACTCAGCTACGCAGACGTTCGTCTTGCTGCTATCTGCCTTTATGTCGTGTGCGTCCTGCGGGGCAGGCACGTCACACAGTCTTATCCTCATGGTCCAATTGCAAATCGTTGTAGTGCCTTCCGTGTAGGACTTTCTTGTCCCAAGCTTCTTTTTTGGCTCCCTCGTTCCAATCTCCATGCTCTGAATAGACAGGTCTAGGGCTGTGTACTTCTTGCCACTCTGATTTATCGCTTGGTGAAGGGGGTCCCTTGCTCTGATGGAAGTATTTTCTGAGACTTCTGATCTCTTTGTCTCGGTGTTCCAGGATATCAATAATTCCCCATCCTCCTTCTCCCCGTCCAATGGTCAGCCTTTCAATTGCTGACATCGGAAGGTGCTGGGCTAATTTAGTGAGGGTTGTCCTGGTATTGCGCCTTATTTCCTCAAGCTCTGTTGTGGTCCACTTGATGATTCCGAAGGAATACGTGAAGACTGGGACTACGTATGTGTTGATAGCTGAGTGATGTTGCGAGCTTTGAGCTTGGCCTTCATTAGTCTCCTCAGCCTTTGGTTGTGTTTGACGGCTAGGTTGTTTTTGATTTCTTTTTGTTCTAGGCGTTGCGCTTGAAGCATACCAAAGTACCTATAGACTTCTTCTTCCTCCATAGCTGCGATCTGTTCTCCGGTCTTCAATTGGTAACTACGTGCATCATGCTTTCCTTGGTTCATACCTTTTGTCTTGCATTTCCGTAGGCCGAATTCCATACCGACGTCATTGCTGAAGCCCTCGGTGATCGGAATTAGTTGCTGGAGTTGGTTCTGCAACGATGCGTACAGCTTGATGTCATCCATGTACATGAAGTGGGAGAGTTTGTATTTGTCGGTTTTGTTGCACTTGATGGTAAACCCATACTTGCTTTCGTTGAGCATGGTTTCCAGCGGGTTGAGTGCTGGACAGAGCCATAGTGGGCTAAATAAATCTCCCTGGAAGATATCTCTCCTTATGTGGATAGGCTTGGTAGTTATGTTCTCAACTTTGATTGTTGTCTTCCATCCTGTCATGGCCGCTTTAAGGAAGTTGATGATTACAGAACTTACTCTGTAGATCTCAAGGACCTCTATCAGCCAGCTGTGGGGTACGGAATCGTAGACTTTACGGTAACCGATGTATGCTACGTACATGTTGCGGTGCATCTTGAAAGTTTGCTCCATTGCAACAGCGTCGATGGTAAGCTGTTCCTTGCACCCTCTACAGTCCAGTTGGTATCCCCATTTGCTGTTCTGCCATAAGTTCTTGTCTTTCTATGTGCCTCATTATCTGATAGGCGATGCACGCGGTTAGGATCTTATACAGCGCAGGAAGACACGCTATTGGTCCATAGCTGGCTAGATGTCTTGTGTCTTCTTCTTTAGCCTTTAGTACAGTTACTTCCTGGATAAGGAAATCCGGCATTAGCGGCTGGAATTTGGATCATGTTGGTCAGTTAATCTGCCAGATATTTGTATGTACAGGTGAACCTGTTGACCAGTAGTTTTGGATGTTATCAACACCTGGTGATAACATCCAAAACTAAGACACACCAGTTGTGTGTCTTAGATATGGCCTGCTGAAGGTCCTCTGCGGCGATTTTCCAATCAGTCATTTCCTGATATTGGTTGGCTGCCCTTTTTTCTAGCTGTAGCCATGCGGCTTTGCTGTTCTGGTTCGTATTCCTTGCCCAGAGGTTACTCCAGACTTTTTCTACCGCTTCACATTCTGCTGGTCCTTCTCCTTTGATGTATTTCTGGTAATGTTACGGTAGAAGCTTTTCTCATCGTTTTCGAATATGTCGCTGTGTGTTCTTTTTGTATCGTCTTCTTCTTCTTATTATTATTGGATGCCGAAGCGTCTCTGGTCACACGCAGAGTTATAACAGCCCATGGAATCTTACAAATGTCCTGAAATTTCATTTTCCTTTCCAGATTTTGGAAAGTTTTTCATTTTTCGTATTTTTGCTTAAAGTCCTGGAGTAACACTGGAATTTTTAAGAAAAAGGTTTAAAAATTCAGGTGAGGGGCTAGGGATTGAAAAAAAACCGGGGAAAGTCTGCAAATGTTCAGGACTGCAGGAAATGACTGCTGTAGCAGCGATGAGAATGTTCCATCGTTTTCTGGAGGAAGGTGAAATAACAGAGCTGTAATACACTGGCGTGCAAAAATTAAGGACGAGATGGTTTTTCGAATGTAACGTCGTGCAAAAGTGCTCCACATCGACTGAAATCATACCATAAGATTCCCAAGATGTAAGAATATGGGACAAGTGAGCAAAACCGTCCTAACAAGGAATCCAAAGGATACAAAGGCACTTTATTGAAAAGGTAGCTTCGAGCACAACTGGACAGAAGATAGAAACGTCCATGTGATAGGCGGCTGCCAAGAAAAATCCAGTCTTTAGTAGGGTATATGATCACCCCTGACTGCGTTGGAGGATTTACAACGTATGTCTATGCTGAAGGCGAGGTTGTCAAGGAGCTGTTGAGGCATCGCGGCCCATTCCTCTTGTAGCGCCAATCGCAGCTGCGGAATCTGGCGGCTGGTTATGTGCTACCAAGCGTCTCCCGAGAAGGCCCCTTACGTGTTCGATTGGATTTAGGTCCGGGGACCTTGTGGGGCAATCCATGTGTTGACTATCTTCACGCTCCAACAGCTCTGCGACAGCCACTGTACGATGAGGTGTAGCGTTGTCGTCCATGAAGAGGAACTCAGGACACACAGCACCTCTAAATAGACGCACGTGAGGCAGGAGAACCTCGGTACAATAGCGGACACCAGTGACTGAACCTCTTTGGAAGATGTGGAGGTCAGTACGGCTACCAAGCATGATGCCGCCCAAAGCGAGAACTCCGCCACCTCCAAACCGGTTCCTTTCAATGATGTTGGAGGCGTGATTGTGTATTCCCTGCTCTCACCAGATATGTATAAGTCCAGAACCGCTCGTCAGTCTAAATCGGCTCTCATCCGTAAAGAGAACTCGACCCCATTGCTGATGTGTCCAGTTCTTTTGTTCCTGGCACCACATAAACCGCCGTCTCCGATGAGCAGGCGTTAATGGCATACACCGTACTGGTCGTAATGAAAATAGACCACCTTTATGCAGCCTCCTGGCCACGGTAAAACGACTTGGTCCTCATTTTGTGTTGGTCCTTCTTTTGCCGATTTCTCCATCTATTGCAATTCCAGTTCTGTAAATACCTTGTTCCTCATGATAATACGTCTTTGATTCATTATTCTTTATTCTGTTATTCCACTGTCTGGATGTTTTCCTTTCCAAATTTGCATCATTCTTTTTTGAAAACCACGGGCTGATGGATTTGCCTGGCAAAAGCATTTCATGATTTCTCGATTTTCAGCAACTGTCCAAGGACATCCAGTTGTCTGTTGCATGTATCTTGTGATTTCTTCCGCTGTCTGCCGTCTGTCTTTTCTCGCCTGTAGGACAATATACCGGTCGATGAGTACGATTAATCCGAGGTAAATCCTGGGGTGCTGTGAGATGGTGGAGAAAATTGCGGTGTACCGGAAATGTAATGAAACCATAAACAGGGAAAATTTGGGAGATTTTTGCTCAAAGCAGTAATTTTTGGAATTTGATGTAATTCAGGATGTAGATCAATTTTTCTTTTCATTTTTGAATTGACGCGGAGATTCTACTTTTAAAATTTAAGAAACGGGGACCCAAATTCTAAAATTCTTTTAAAGGCCAAACAGGGACTATTTATGTTCCAACACAGAGATTAATTAATTTTTGGGTTTTGTGATAGAATGAAAAATGCACCGGAAGTTACAGAGGTTGTGAGAAATCGTGAAGTTTCACTGAATGCCGAGACTCTGAGGGTTAACAATTTTGACACTCCAGAACGAGGCTAGGAAGCCACCCCATTCATGCTCTGCTCTTCTTTGTTCTGGCGCCTTTCCCCAAATTCTCGAAAGCCCGGGTCATGCTCCGAGTTCAAACAACCACCTGATCACGTCTTAAGCGTGTAAATCATGAATAACTACACCTTGACATTGTAATGATGCGTGGAACAGTGATAGTGATACACAACCTCTGGCTTCAAGAAACATCGAGAAGAATAGTGAGAGATAAAATTCCCTGGTCGAACGGTATTCCACTTTACTAAATGTAACACCACGTGATTACTTTGGCACATGAAAAATAATAAAAAAAAAAATTGACAATTCTGAATTAAATATGGAAAATGTCTATATATACAAAGACGTCGGGGAGATATAATTTTACTTGTCCTTACACAGTCTTTTTTGTATTATTTATTTCTGCAAGATACCTTGGTGTTACATATCAATTGAAGATCTGATGAAAAGTTTTCAAATGCCACCAAAGGTAATTTTCTAAGCCTATCTGGGACAAGGTACTGCTGTTTTTTGAGGAGCGAAAATTGCAAACATAAATAATTTTTTTTTTGAGGATTTTTGCAACGCACTTTGTTCTTGAGCTACGAGGTGAGATGCACTAAAATATGACAAATTTTCGTTTCACATAAAGCATACCAGTTTACTAACTTTTGTAAAAGATATCCAGATACCGCGGTAAATATTCCTATTGCATCACGTTTCTGTATTTACGATTGTTTCGTAACTGAAGATAGTCTACATTATGCATTTTACATTGTGATTTGTTTTAAAAAAAACTTAAAAAAAAAACAACTAGTCAAAATGAAAAAAGCAAACGTTTAACTCAAAAAAGAAACATATATATATGATTCGTGGATAGCGTAGAATAAATATAAGCTCCATCCTGCAAAACAGTTCTACGGCGTCCACTTAAGAACTGATAAAAATTTAACTTTAGAGACCCCTCCAGGGAAAAAAATATACAGAGGCTACCTATTTTTATGACTTAAGTCTTTACCAATTGATGAACCATGAAGGGAGAAGTTGGAGGGATATAGAGGTTTCTGGTTATCTCCGGGCAAGGAGAAGTGGTCACCGGAAAACTGGCCACCCGTGGTCACATTGCGATTTCAGTGACATAAAATTGTTCTGAACAAACAAATATCGTGTGGCTATATTTAACACAACTTGAGCAACTGTTGTTCAAACAGCTTTTTCTTTTATATAATGTTTTATTTCCAATAAGAAATGTAGACATGTTCATGATTTTCGGGCCAAAGACAAAGCCCAGAACTGACCCCCAGAAAACCGGCCACAAATTTTCAAGGGGTCGTATAAAAATTGCGTTCTGGACTGCTTCGTGGCCACGTCTCCAGAAGTTGTTTACCTGAATCACGTAAAGTTTCCGTAATTTCGTATTTTCTGAATTGCGATATTTAATGTGATTCGTTATAAAAATTGTTTATAATCTACAACTTAACAAAAGAATTTCAGGGTTTGTAAAGTACAGCTCAACGAATTCTCTGAAGACATGTGCAGCCGCAGGAAACCTATGTGTGTGTGTGTGTGTGTGTGTGTGTGTGTGTGTGTGTGTGTGGAGGAGGTGTCTTAATACCAAAAATATAAAATATAAAGAAATTTCTGGTCCGATCCGGAGATTTTCTGCGTTTGCAAACAACTTAACAAATTCTCTGCGGGCATGTGCTAACGCAAAGAACCGGCCTGGAGGAGGGGGGGGGGGGTCTTAATACGGAAAAAAATAGTATATGACGAATTTATAGCCAAACCGGGAGCAGATTTTTAGTGTTTACAAATTACAACTCTACAAATTCACGGCTGGCACGTAGAAACGCAGGAAACCTGTCGAGGAAGGTTATCCCCTATCACGGACAGGTTTCCTGCGGTAGCAGATACCCGCAGACATTTTGTAAAGCTGTACTTTGTAAACGCCGAAACCCTCCGGTTCAGACCAGAAATTCTTTATATTTCATATTTTTGGTAATATGCCCCCTCCCCCCGACAGATTTCTTGCGTTAGTACATGCCCGCCGAGATTTGTTGATTTGTTGAGTTGTACTTTGTAAACCCCGAAAATCTCCGGATCGAACCAGAAGTTTTTTATATTTTTGGTATTAAGCTCACCCTTCCCCATCCGGACAGGTTTCCTGCATTTGCATATGCCCGCGGATAATTTGTTGAGCAGTAGTTTATAAGCCCTGGCATTCTTTTGTTGAACTGTAGATTATAATTTTTTTTAAGAAGAATTACATTAAATATCGCTATTAAGAAAATCCGAAAACTATGTGACTCATATAACCAACCTCTGCGGACGTGGTCACGAAGCTGTCAAAAACGCAATTTTTATACCTCCCTGAAGATTTTTGTGGCCAGTTCTCTGGGTGGCTAGTTCTCGGACGGACGATGGCCATGGGACTCAGATAACCAAGCTCTGTGGGCGTGGCCACGAAGCCGTCAAAAAGCAATTTATATACCGCCCCTGAAGATTTTTGTGGCCAGTTCTCCGGGTAGCTAGTTCTCGGATGGACATTTCACCGGTGGTCATTTCTCCTACACTCGGTTATCTCTGTCTCCATCCAAGATGTTTCTACCTAAAAAAAAACACCTGAAAAATGCATCACAAAGAAATGTAATGGAGAGTGAAGGCATGTGCATCACGGAGAGTGAAGGCATGTGCATCACCGAGAGTGAATGCATGTGCAGCACATTCATACACGTTTATTAGCTTGATCATAACGCTTCCAGCTAAAAATTTCTTGCTATATAACTTTTCTGCTATTATACATGCTCTCCACCCTCTGTCATCTAAAAATCCATTATGATATTTTTTCTTTAAAATAAAATGAAAAAAATCAAATTCTCAACATATTTGAGTATTCGATTTTTTTACTCTAATACTCAACATACCCAGCCCATTCCATAAATTCCTGCCATACCCTTTGTCTTTCCGTTCATTTTCATCAGTGATCTCAAGGCGGCAATGACAGATCCCTGATAATGCTTCAAGTATAAAGCAGTTCCTGTTTCTATCTGTTTACCTTCAAGAAATTCATTCACCTTGAGATCCCAAAAAATGGAGAAAAACATGTAAACTTTCTGATGGAGAAAAAAAAAAAAAAAAAAAAAAAAAGAAACGAAGAAAAGAATTCTGTTCAAAAATCCCTTGCAAAACCGTCCACTCCAAAGCTCCGTTACAGAACTGTATCTAACTGTGATTGAAATAGGTACAAATCTAACGCAATTGCACAGAGATTCTCATTTTCTATTGCAGGTGAATGATTTTTAATTTCACGTGTGCCGATCATTTGCTCCTCTTTTGTGTGTGTGTGTGTGTGTGCGCGCACGCTTCTTTTCACGTACGATCACATTTTTGCATGTGAATTTTTAGAGGAAAATCCCAGCGCTTTCACGAAAGAAAAGGAAAAATATGAAAGAACAGAAAATTGCTAAAAAATATTGGAGTAAAACAAATAGATTCTGAATAACGAAATGGTTTCGGAGGAATCGGAGAGCTCTTGGAAAGGCGAGGCCAAAAGCAATGGGTTAGCACACCAGAACTGAGTACTTTACTTGAGAAAAGGAAACTTAGCCCAACCACTCTTATCTTCGTATAAGTTTGCACTTTGCACTGAAGTGAGAAAAGTACCATGAATGTGCACTCACACGACACCCTCCCACAGTACACGAAGCCAGTTACAGTGAACTCGTAAGTGCATTTTGGCTGATTTTTACCCAAATCACCGACAACACAGTGCCTCCCCTCTCCTCCCCTCATGAATATTGTAGTCATGTGGTCAGATCGGCAGGTGACACAGGCACACCCCTCATGCACACATCACGGTTCCACAATCAAAAGCACATGAACCCCCGATACATGCTAGCCAAGGAGAAGATCTCTCAAAGGCCCATTCCACCCCACCCAGCTGTGATTCTCACCTCCGCCAGGCCTCACACGCCGGACACGCATTCTGAACCGACACACCACAAATACACTGCTGGACAATCGCTAAGGACGGATCATAAACGGCTATATAGCGCATAAAAAAGTAAGTGTGGTTGGATGCCAAGTGAAATAAAATGTCAGAATGCCAGGACATTACATGAAAGACAATTTATTGTGCACTGGAATCCAGCAGGGGACAAACAAGGGACAAACAGGCATTTGTGCAGAATACGTAAACGTGAAAAAAAATGCAATTACCGTCCGCAGGCGTTCCGGCGTAAGATGTCAATACGGGATATGGTCACCATGGAGGGCAATGCAAGATTCCACACGTCGTGTCATGCTTTGCACAACATTATCAAGCAGCTGTTGGGGTAATTTATCCCATTCCTCTATCAGTGCACGGATGAGGGTGTCCTTGTTTATTGGAGGGCATTGGCGACCAGCAAGACTCCTTCCCAAAGCATCCCACAGATTTTCAATGGGATTCAGATCTGGAGAACGTGCTGGCCATACGACGCGTTGAATATCCTCGCTCTCAAGACACTCCTGGACAGCGAGTATTCGATGACATGTTGCGTTGTAGTCCATGAAAATTAATCTATCACCGACAGCACCACGGAACATGCGAACATGAGGTAGCAGAACATCATTAATGTATCGTTGGCCAGTCATAGTCCCAGTTGGAAGCACATGGAGGGACGTACGGCCATTGATCATGATGCCAGCCCATACCACGACACTACATGTCTGATATCGGTCATTTTCCTGTATGTTTGCTGGACAATATGCAGTACCACTATCACGCCAGATCAGTTGTCATCCACAATCAGATGATAGACTGTATGTACTCTCATCTGAGAAGAGTACAGCAGACCAGTCGTTATCAGTCCAATTGCGATGTTGATGGCACCATTGCAAACGGGCGGTACGGTGACGTCTGGACAGTGGGATGCACACAACAGGACGGCGGGCGTATAGTCCTCCTTCATGCAAACGTCTGGCGACAGTTTTTCGGGAGATCCGCTTGCCAGTAGCAGCCATAAACTGATTTTCTACCTCACTATCTGTGCTGCTCCGGTGTCTTTTTGTTGATAGCACTATGTACTGATCTTCTGCAGGTGTCGTACTGCGAACACGACCTCCCCCGTGACGTTTGCTACACTCTCCATTTCTTTGAAATGAGTTCCAAAGCCTTGAAACAACACTGTGGCTGACGTCGAATTCCCTGGCAACATCTGTTATTTTTCGCCCTTCTTCAATCTTGCCAATAATACGGCCACGCGTAAAATCATCTAGGGGATGTCGGGAAGACATACTGAAAATTGCAAGTTCGTCAATTGATTCTTTCCCTTTCAACATTGCGTTTGAACAACAACGGTCAATACACATCAAATCCTTTATATCTCTTATCAGCGCTATGACGTCACGAACAAGTTCGGCAATCCAAAATTTGCATACGCACAAAACGTCTTACTGTATCCCGCACTTATGCTAATTTCCCTATTTTCCTGCCTTCCATTTTATGGTTGCTACCGTTGCTATTGCCATCCGTCCTTAGCAATTGTCCGGCAGTGTATCATAGCTGCCACTTTCACTCACAAACATTCAAAAACAAATAAATAAACTCTCTCTCTCTCTCTCTCTCTCTCTCTCTCTCACACACACACACACACATACACCCATTCGCACCCCCAGGAATCCACAACCTGAAAAAAGAGGGAAACTTAGCGAACATAAAATAAAACACCATCATATTATTATTACATGAAAGAAAATTAATTATTTACGTTTTTATAAAAAAAAACTGGTTTTCTACGACAAGTGATTGCTAGTAAATTACCCGTAATTTACGTAAAATAAGTAACGAGTTAATTACCTTGTCAAACATGTGCAGTACATGCAAAACTTTTATTTACGTGATCATATTTAAATATCACCTTTTTTTTAACTTCACAAGTTTAAATTATAGGCTATGCCTCTACAAAATTCAGTTATCGTGATTTCCTCTCGGCTATTTACGATTCTTCGAATTCTTTCTTCGCGGCGAATCAAACTCTTCTTAATTCTAAGAGGAGCTTCTCCGCGCATTTTTGTTTCTATTTCTCTTTGGACAGCAGTTTTTTCCTTTCGCAGTTCCTTTATTAACAGAAAACTCGAAACGTGGGCACGCCCAATCAGAAGTTCCCATCGTCGATACGACGCTTCAAATTTGTTCTGAGTGTGTGGGATCACTCCTGAATGCACTGACCACAGATTTGGTGGGAATAGTGGCTCATTTCGTCGTTCTTCACCGCTGCGTGTTGTACGACGAACCTTTACCAAGACACAGTATTCTTCAAACTACTTGACTAAGTATTCCGCTTCGTCATCAAACAATAGTTTTATCTGGGTAAAGGCATTAGCAATATCTCGAGGAGGAAGAAAAGCAAGGGCCGGAAGACGTCGAACTATCAAGCCCAACTCTTCATCACTACAATAGCTCGATTGCAGGCCAGGTATAGCCTGAACTTTGCGCCAAATGTTTTGCCCAAGATGAAAGAAGCATCCGTGATATCTAGCATCTGGAAAGGTGGCTCTTACAGCATTGATGACAGACATCTCAAAATCAGTTATCACCCACTGTGGATCTAAAACTATATCTTTCTGAGTGGTAAATGCCTTTAACTCTTCAAAAATGAGACGCAACTGGTTTGCAATTTGCTGGTCATCAGAGCGTAAACTAACGGTAAAACCCTGCAGTTGTTCATAGAGCCCACGGGACCGTGAATTGAATAAAGCTGTCAAAAAATATTGGGCACTATTTTGAAAGTTCCATCCATCACCCAAAATGCAGCTTCACTCAACATTTTAACATCGGCTTCTGTTGAAGAAAGAAAACCATTTAAACTCAATTTTCCCTCCTTTTTGCGAATCGACAAACGTACATAGTTCCGACATGGTTGTGCTTGGAACTTCTTCAAAAGCTCTGTTACTCATGGAACTGAGAACCAGACTGATTACAAAACGGCTAGTGCTCTTAGTTAGAAAACGTGACTTTTTTCCCGCTCCAAGGAGTGGGGTTCAGTCCAAGGTTAATGAATACAATAACCTGGTCCCCTCTCACCTTTCCCTAGGAGTGTAGGCAGAGGAAAGTCATTAGATAGGTGGGAGGTATAATCTTTCATTGTAAGATGTTTTTTTTTTGGCAGCAGTTTGTTGCTTACCACTATCACGCATCTCAACAAAGCGCATTGTGAGGCTGGGAGAAAGTGAGTTTCTCATTTGGTTAAAACTTGCAGCTTCCCCGCTGCACCCTGGATGTTGTGCGTGGGCGGTGATGTCTTTGTGGTGTTTCCTGCTAGTCCTTGGCTGAAGGGAGAGATCTCATTCTTTCTTCAATATATTCTCTTAGCTTTCATGAAGGCAGACACAGTCAAGGGCGATAGAAAGAGAAGCGCTGGGCCATTCCTTTGTTTCAGGATGAATATTTTAAGCTTCTGCGAGGAACGGTTCGTGGGCTCTCTGACGTCATAGCGAGGACCAGAAACGCGCCAATCTGCCAAATTCCGAGGGGTGTCAAGAAGCCCAAGTCAAATTTTACGGTTAATAAATTAGTAACAGAGACATGGCAAAAGTTAAGAAAGCATTTTATTGTGAAAAAAACAAAATACTTCATTGATGTTTTGTAAAATTGCAATTCATTATACATTGAGTAGTCACTTTATTATGACCATCCCCTCAGTACTTCGTTGAGCCACCTTTTGCTTTTACTACTGCATCGATTCTTCGCGGCATGAACTCCACGAGACGTTGATAGGTGGTTGGTGGAATCTGAGACCATGATTGATGAATAGCACTTTCCAGGAGTGTGAGATTGCAGGGTTGTGGATCCAGCTGTCTGATGGCTCGTTCAACTTCATCCCATAAATACTTAATGGAATTGAGATCTGGAGATTGTGGGGGCCACCTAAGCAAAATAAACTCACCGGCATGTTCCTGAAACCAATCCTATACAATACGAGCACTATGGCAGGACGCATTATCTTGTTGAAAGTAGCCATCGCCATTGGGATAAACCATCCACATGACAGGATGCACTTGGTCCCCAACAATGTTTAGATATGCTGTGCCAGTCAGACGTTGATCAACATGAATTAAAGGGCCCAAAGCATGCCAGGAAAACATTCCCTAAACCATAACGTTGCCTCCACCAGCTTGAAGGGGTGGTAGCAAAGCATTTGGGGTCCATGCTTTCGTGCTGTTTCCGCCAAATTCTCACTCGGCCATCGGCATGGTGCAACTGAAAACGTGATTCATCGGACCACATGATTTGATTCCAATTATCGACTGTCCAATCCGTGTGTTTCTGTGTGAACTGGAGCTTTTTTTTTTTTTATAATGTTTTATTTTCAATAAGGAATTTAGACATATCCATGATTTTCAGGCCAAAGACAAAGCGGAGAACTGACCCCCGAAAAACTGGCCACAAAAATGTTAAGGGGCCGTATAAAAATTGCGTTCTGGACTGCTCCGTGGCCACGTCTCTATAGGTTGGTTACCTGAATCACATAAATTTTCCGTAATTTCGTATTATCTGAATTGCGATATTTAATGTAATTCTTTATAAAAAATGTTTATAATATACAACTTCACAAAATAATTTCAGGGTTTATAAAGTACAGCTCAAAGAATTCTCTGCGGGCATGAGCAAACGCATGAAACCTGTGTGTTGTTGGGGGGAGGAGTGGTCTTAATACCAAAAATATAAAATATAAAGAATTTCTGGTCTGATCCGGAGATTTTCTGCGATTACAAACAACTCAACAAATTTTCTGCGGGCTTGTGCTAGCGCAAAGAACCTGTCAGGAGGATGGCGGGGTGTCTTAATGCCGAAAATATAAAATATGAAGAATTTATATCCACACCGGGAGCAGATTTTTAGCGTTTACAAACTACAACTCAACAAATTAACGGCTGGCACGTGCAAACACAGGAAATCTGTCGGGGGAGGTTATCCCCCACCCCACGGACAGGCTTCCTGCGGTAGCAAATACCCTCAGAAATTTTGTAGAGTTGTACTTTGTAGACGCTGAAAACCTCCGGTTCAGACCAGAATTTCTTTATATTTCATATTTTTGTTAATAAGCCCCACCCCCTTCCGACAGGTTTCTTGCGTTAGCACATGCCCGCAGAGAATCTCCGGATCGGACCAAAAGTTCTTTATATTTCCAACAGGTTTCTTGCGTTGACACATACCCGCAAAGAATTTGTTGAGATATAATTTGTAAACGCCGAAAATCTTCGGATCGAACCAGAAATTCTTTATATTTCATGTTTTTGGTATTAAATCCCACCCCAACCCCATCCGGACAGATTTCCTGCGTTTTCACATGCCCGCAGATAATTTGTTGAATTGTAATTCATAAACCCTGAAATTCTTTTGTTCCGTTGTAGATTATAAACATTCCTTTCTAAAGAATTACATAAAATATTGCCATTAAGAAAATACGAAAACTATGTGACTCAGATAACTTACCTCAGCTCTACGGCGTGGCAACGAAGCGGTCAAAAACGCAATGTTTGTTTGGCCCTTTAAGATCTTTTTGGCCAGTTCCCCGGGTGGCTAGTTCTCCGGTGGCCACGTGTCTGATGGCCAGTTCTCCTACACGCGGTTATCTCTGTCTCTATCCAATATGTTTCTACCTGAAAAATACATCTCAAAGAAATGTAATGGAGAGTGAAGGCATGTGAAGCACATTCATGAACTTTTATTAGCTTGATCATAACGATTCCAGCTAAAAATTTCTTGCAAGATAGCTTCTATGCCATTATACATGCTCTCCACCTTCTTTCATCTAAAAATCCTTTCTCCTTCACCATAGGGGAGAAACAAGATAGGAAAATCTGAACGTGTAGGAAGGTTCCTACGTATAGTGCCAGAAGCGTATGAACCTTTGTACAAACCGTGTTATAAACTCACACATTTGAGACATTACCCGAATTTCAAATGGCCGCGTGCTGTTACAGAAATTGTTCGGCAACGGCTAAGCTCTTTTTGAAATTCATATAGCTTCTCAAACCCCTGGGACTTTATTGCACTCACACACATTATGATTTTTTTCTTCAAAAAAATATCTAATACTCAACATATTTCACTTAAAAATACCCAGCCCATTCCAGAAATTACTGCCATACCATTTGTCTTCCCGTTCATTTTCCTCTGAGATCTCAAGGCAATGACAGATCTCTGATAATGCTTCAAGTTCAGAGCAGTTTTTGTTTCATACAGTTTACACTCAAGAAATGCATTCACCTTGAGATCTCAAGAAATGGAGGAAAACATGTAAACTTTTTGATGGAGCAAAAAAAAAAAAAAAGTGTTATATTCAAAATTCCTTTGCAAAACCGTCCACTCCAAAGCTCCGTTATAGTACTGTATCTAACTGTGATTGAAGCAAGTACAAATCTAAAACAATTGCACGCAGAATCTCATTTTCTATTGCAGGTGAATGATTTTAAGTTTCACGTTTGCCGATCATTGCTCCTCTTATTGCGTGTGTGTGTGTGCGCGCGCTTGCTTGCTTGCGTGTTTTCATGCACGTACAATCACATTTTTCCATGCGAATTATTAGAGGAAAATTCCATGGCTTTCACGAAACAAAAGGAAAAATATGAAAGAAAAGAAAACTGTTATAAAATATTGCTGTAAAAGAAACAGATTCTAAAACAATGAAATGGTTTAGGAGCCCTCTTGGAAGAGCGGGGCAAAAGCAATATGGGTTAGCACACCTTTCTGTTGATAAGGCCCTGACATATCAACAATTGAAAACTGAAACAACAGAACTGAGTACTTTACTTGAGAAAAGGAAACTTAGTCCATCCACTCTTGTCTTCGTATAAGTTTGCACTTTACACTGGAGAGAAGTGCCATAATGGGTACTCGCACGACACCCTCCCACCAGTATACGAAGCCAGTTAGAGTGAACTCGTAAATGCACTTTAGCTGATTTTTGCCCAAATCACCGAAAACACAGTGCCTCGCCTCCGCTCATGAATATTGTAGTCATGAGGTCAGATCGGCAGGTGATACAGTCACACCCCTCATACACACACCGCGGTTCCACAATGAAAAGCACATGAACCCCCGATACATGCTAGCCATAGAGAAGAACTCTCAAAGGCCCATTTAACCCGACCCAGCGGTGACTCTCACCTCCGCCAGGCCTCACACGCATTCTGAACGGGCACACCACACCCATCATAGTTCCCACTTTCAGTCACAAACATGCAAAAAACAAATAAATGAACAAACACACACGCACCCCCAGGAATCCACATCCTGAAAAAAAGATGCATGCTTAGCGTACATAAAATAAAACGCCATCATATTTTTAATGCACGAAAGAAAATCAGTTATTTACGTTTTCATAAAGAACTGGTTTACTACGCCAAGTAAATTGCTAGTAAATTACCCGTAATTTACATAAAATAATTAACGAGTAAATTACCTTGCCAAACATGTGCAGCACATGCAAAAACTTTTATTAGCGTGATCATATTTAAATATCACATTTTTTTTAACTTCACAAATTTAAATTATAGGCTATGCCTCAACAAAATTCAATAATCGTGCGTTCCTCTCGGCTGTTTACGATTCTTCGAATTCTTTCTTCGCGGTGAATCAAACTTTTCTTAATTCTAAGAGGAGCTCCTCCGCGCATTTTTGTTTCTATTTCTCTTTGGACAGAAGCTTCTTCCTTTCGCAGTTCCTTTATTAACCGAAAACACGAAACGTGGGCACGCCCAGTCAGAAGGTCCCATTGTCGATGCCACGCTTCAACTTTGTTCTGAGTGCGTGGGATCACTCCTGAATTCACTGACCACAGAGTTGGTGGGAAGAGTGGCTCATTTCGTCGTTCTTCACCGCTACGTGTTGTACGACGAACTTTTCCCAAGACATAGCAGTCTTCAAACCATTTGACTAAGTCTTCCGCTTCGTCATCAAACAATAGTTTTATCTCGTTAAAGGCATTAGCAATATCTTTAGGAGGAAGAAAAGCAAGCACCGGAAGATGTCGAACTATCAAGCTGAACTCTTCATCACTACAATATCACGATTGCAGGTAAGGAGTAGCCTGAACTTTGCGCCAAATGTTTTGTCCAAGATGAAAGAAGCATCCGTGGTGTCTAGCACCTGGAAAGGCGGCCCTTACAGCATTGATGACTGACATCTCTAAATCAGTGATCACCCACTGTGGATCTAAAATAATATCTTTCTGAGTGGCAAATGTCTTTAGCTCTTCAAAGAATGAGAAGTTACTGGCTTGCGATTTGCTAGTCATCAGATCGTAAACTAACGGCACAACTCTACAGTTGTTCATAGGACCCACGGGACCGTGAATTGAATACAGCTGTTTAAAAATATTGGGCACTGGTTTAAAAGCCCCATCCATCAACATTTCACTCAACATTTTGAGATTAGCTTCTGTTGAAAAAATTAAAAAATTTTCATTGCTCTCATAGAAGTCTTTTAATAGGAATAATTCCCCGTCCTCTGTGTATTTTAAGAACTCAGGTATATTTAGTATTTCCACAGTTGCAGGTTCAGGTGGCATTTCAACCCTCCTAGTTCTTTTTATCAATTTTCTCTGTGCTACTTTCGACGGCATGCTCTGATGAGCTACAAGAGACATTTCGGAGGCTACATCCTGTATAATTCGCAGGGGTAAATCGTTGTTGGTTCTGGCCTTCTCTTTGATGTCCGCAATCTTTTGGGCTACTTTAGATCGAGCACTTTCAGGAGCATGGTTATGCTCGGATGCACTTATAAGATAAAGTTCTTCACCTGCAAGTGATGTAATTGCTCTACTTCTGCAGCCATTACTCTTCTGATCGCATATCCAGTAAAATATATTACACCGTTGTCTTTTTTTAAGAAAAAGAAATCTATTTAAACTCAGTTTTTTCCTTCCTTTTTGCGAATCGACAAACGTACATAGTTCCGACATGGTTATGCTTGGAACTTCAAGTATCAAGTGGAATCAAGTATTTGTCATTTTCTTGTAGGACTTCCGTCCACAGTGAGTAGAGTTTAGGTCCCAGCCACCTACAGCGAGATCGCCTTTTGGGCAGGACACAGAAACGGAAGGAATGAGAGCAAGTTTAGTGACTTTGACAGAACAGTTTGTAGTGAGATTAGAGTACAGTAGATGGCGCCACCGTACAAGTACGATATTGCACATAGAGGAGTGAGAGAATTTCAGGGGGGACATAGGAAAGGATACCCATTTAACCAGTGGGTGCAGCCTGGCGGCCGTCACTTAACGTGCTCGTCCGATGCACGGCGGAAATTCAGCGATTGTTAGTAAATCACACAATCTCCGAAAGATCAGCTCAGGCTTAAACCTGGGGACCTTGCATCGATAGTCTGAATCACTAACCACTAAACCATCAGCGGCTCTTGCTTGGAACTTCTTCAAAACCTATGTTACTTATGGAACTGAGAAACAGACTGATTACAAAACGACTAGTGCTCTTAGATCCCGTGATTTTTCCCCCGCTCCGAGGAGGGAGGTTCGGTCCAAGGTTAATGAATACAATAACCTGCCAGATAACCTGCTCACTTCTCACCTTTCCGTAGGAGTGTAAGTAGAGGAAGGTCATTAGATAGGAGGGAGGTATTAGATTTCATTGTTAGATGATTTTTCGGCCGCAGGTTGTTGCTTATCTCTATCATACATCTCAACAAAGCGCATTGTGAGGCTGAGAGAAACTGGGCTTCTCCCAGGGGTTTCTCCTGTGGTTAAAACTTGCAGTACCCCACATTGTCTGCTTATCTTTTCTATTACATCTCTGAGCTTTCATAGAGGTGGCGACAGACCAGGGCTGTAGAAAAAGAAGGGCTGGGATATTCCTTTGTTTCAAGATTAGTATTCTAAGTTTCTGCAAAGAAGCGAGAACCAGAGAAGTGCCAATCAGCCAAATTCCGAGGGTCGGCAAGAATCCCAAATCAAATTTTACGTTTAATAAATTAATAACAGAGACATGGTAAAAGCTAAAAAAAGTTTTATTGTGAAAAATGGAAATGCTACGTGGCACTTTTTTTTTTTGTAAAAATTTAATTCATTTTATAATTTGATAGAAAACGACTTAAAATCAGAGCAAAAAGATATAATTCAATAGAAAACGACTTAAAATCAGAGCAAAAAGATTCATTCTTTTGTTCACTAACGGATACTACGGGCAAAGGACTAACATCTTATTTTCAAATTTTTTTTAAATTTTGAAGATTTCAGCTTTCATGATATGCGTGGCCAAGTTCAATATGAAGGAATAAATGGGGCCAGTATGAAGGAAAAACACAATGGACTTAAAAAAACATAATTTTTGGACCAATACACTTAGACAATTTATGTACCTTGAAAAGCATTAATATGTCTTGCCGTATAAACGTCATGAACATGAGTACAGGGGATTAAGAATTGTTGAAACTGCCTAGCTCCCCGTGATTAAAACACGAAAGTAAAAACATAACTTTTTCCCGCTGCTTCACGGAGCAGTGTAGCTGAGAAAATCTGCAAAACCGAGATAATTTATATCTCAAACCAGCAGGGGTGCACGGTATTTCCCGGATAAATATTACTATTCGTGGAAACACCAAGCTCACCTGGTGAAAGTTAATAAATGACAAAGGTATTTCTGTAATTTTCCAGTAAATTTATTTAGGTTATTGCTTTTTGATAAACTATACTTTTAGTTTATCAATTGGGAGCAAAAATGTAAAGATTTTTAGGATTGCCAACCCCTGAGCACGCAACGTTAAGTTGTTCGTGTGAAAAGCACGGTTCTTCCAAATTAATGCCCGCCAATGCCAGTGACTGGCTGACGCAGTAATACTTCTGCAAAAAAAAAAAAAAAAAAAAAAAAAAGGTGCCGCGATGGCTGAAATTGTGAAAAAAAAAAAAATAAAAAAAATTGATTTACTTAATTTACTTTTACGAAACAAAAAAGAAAGGAAAAGGAATTGAAATATTTACCCTCGAAAAGACATCTATAGAACAGCCGTGCATCTGGCGTGCGCTTCTGAGAATCCAGCGACACTGAAATGTAATGTACCTGTGGCACGTCGAATGCATGCGACTTGACATTGGCATTGATCATCCTTTTGTTTACCGTTTTAAATTTTGAATATCTGGAACTCTCTATTTACATTACATTGTATTTCTGCCTGATGAAGCAGTCCGTTGGTGACGAAAACTAACGTTTATTAATTTGTGTTTCTAATACACCATTAAATGGAAATTTTCCCACTTTATTGTTATCTGCGGTCTCCAACTTAGACCGTAGATCGGATATTGGAGTACTGAATGGCGTTGAAGTTCTTAAAAGTACAAAATGGAACTTTTTACAAAAATTTTGTATGAGCCCCTTCACGCCGGGCCCGACCCCTTCCCAAACCCGTCTACGATCTAACTCAGAGTACCATGATATATTATACCAAATTTGGTGGTTCTAAATTAAAAACTGTAGAATTTGCAAAAAATTTGTATGGGGCCACCTTGACCCCGGGCCCCGATCCCTTCTAAAAAGGGTTTAGGTCTAACTTAGAGTACCATGAGGTAGTATATAAAATTTGGTAGTTCTAAATTGAAAACTGTAGATTTTGCGAAAATTTTGTATTGGGCCCCCCTTGACTCCGGGCCGCGATTCCTTCCTCAAACCGTCTATGGGCTAACTTAGAGTACCATGAGGTAGTATACCAAATTTGGTGGTTCTAAATTAAAAACTGTAGATTTTGTGAAAATGTTTATGGGCCCCCCTTGACCCCGGGCCCCAGTCCCTTCCAAAAAAGGTTTACGGTCTAACTTACCGTACCATGAGGTAGTATACCAAATTTGGTAGTTCTAAATTGAAAACTGTTGATTTTGTGAAAATTTTGCATAAGGCCCCCTTGACCCCGGGCCCCGATTCCTTCCAAAAAGGGTTTACGGTCTAACTTAGAGTACCATGAGGTAGTATACCAAATTTGGTGGTTCTAAATTAAAAACTGCAGATTTTGCGAAAATTTTGTATGGAGCACCCTTGACCCCAGGCTCCGATCCCTTCCGAAAAGGGTTTACGGTCTAACTTACAGTACCATGAGATAGTATACCAAATTTGGTGGTTCTAAATTGAAAACTGTAGATTTTACTAAAATTTTGTATGGGCCCTCTTGACACCGGGCCCCAACCACCCTTTCCCCAAACAATCTACGGTGTAAGTTAGGGTACCATGAGATAGTATACCAAATTTGGTGGTTCTAAATTGAAAACTGTAGAATTTATGAAAATTCTGTAGGGGCTTCTTTGACCTCGGCCTCGACCATTTCTCAAACCGTCTACTGGCTAACTTAGAGTACCATGAGGTAGTATGCCAAATTTGGTGGTTCTAAATTAAAAACTGTAGATTTTGTGAAAATTTTGTATGGGGCCCCCTGACCCCGGGCCCCAATCCCTTCCAAAAAGGGTTTACGGTCTAACTTACAGTACCATGAGGTAGTATACCAGATTTAGTGGTTCAAATTGAAAACTGTAGATTTTACGAAAATTTTGTAGGGGCCCTCTTGACCCCGTGCCCGACCGCTTCCTCAAACCATCAGCGGTCTAACTTAGAGCACCATGGGATAGTATACCAAATTTGTGGTTCTAAATTGAAAACTGTAGATTTTACTAAAATTTTGTATGGGCCCTCTTGACACCGGGCCCCGACGACCCTTTCCTCAAACCATCAACGGTCTAACTTAGAGCACCATGGGATAGTATACCAAATTTGGTGGTTCTAAATTGAAAACTGTAGATTTTACTAAAATTTTGTATGGGCCCTCTTGACACCGGGCCCCGACGACCCTTTCCCCAAACCATCTACGGTGTAAGTTAGGGTACCATGAGATAGTATACCAAATTTGGTGGTTCTAAATTGAAAACTGTAGAATTTATGAAAATTCTGTAGGAGCTTCTTTGATCTCGGCCTCGACCATTCCTCAAACCGTCTACGGGCTAACTTAGAGTACCATGAGGTGGTATGCCAAATTTGGTGGTTCTAAATTAAAAACTGTAGATTTTATGAAAATTTTGTATGGGGGCCCCATGATCCCGGGCCCCGAAAAAAAGGGTTTACCCGAAAAAAGGGTAAAAAAAGGGTTTACGGTCTAACTTAGAGTACCATGAAGTAGTATACCAAATTTGGTGGTTCTCAATTGAAAACTATAGATTTTACGAAAATGTTGTATGGGGCCCCCTTGACTTCGGGCCTCGATCCCTTCCTCAAACCGACAACGGTCTAACTTAGAGTACCATGAGGTAGTATACCAAATTTGGTGGTTCTAAATTAAAAACTGCAGATTTTGTGAAAATTTTGTATGGGGCCCCCTTGACCCCGGGCCCCAATCTCTTCCAAAAAGGGTTTATGGTCTAACTTACAGTACCATGAGGTAGTATACTAGATTTGGTGGTTCTAAATTGTAAACTGTAGATTTTACGAAAATTTTGTATGGGCCCCCCTTGACCCAGAGGCCCGATCTCTCCCAAAAAGGGTTTACGGTCCAACTTAGAGTATAACGAAGTAAATTTCTCCGTGTGCGTTCTTCGGGCAGGTACGTCACATCTCCTGGTACGTTACATCATCTCCCCCTTATTATTATTATTTTTTTTTTTCGAAGTGCTGGAGAAAGGATTTTCTTATTTTTCCTATCTCGCGGTGTTGAAATAACATCCCACCAATGCGAGATTTTGAACGGTCTGGTCATCCGGATAGTTCGGGCGCCATTATAACGAAGTAAATTTCTCCGTCATTTTTATGTCGTGTGCGTCCTTCGGGCAGGTACGTCACATCTCCTGGTACGTTACAAGAGTACCATGAGATAGTATACCAAATTTGGTGGTTCTAAATTGAAAACTGTATATTTGTATAGCGGACATACAAACAAACAATCAATTTTACATACACAGGTAAAAGTAAAATTTTTATACTGCTCCTTACTGCAGTTTTAACAAAGGAAATTTTGCATTGGTACTGCAGCGCCGACTATTGTCAAAGAAGTACGATACAAGGCTTGAAGTTTAAAAGTGGGCAAATGTGAGAAATTAAAATGTTAACGGTTTGTCGGTGTTTTGTCCTGTCGGCGTTTTGTCCTGTCGGTGTTTTGACCCAGACCCCTTTTCGCCAGCTAAATCCTCAAACCATTTCATTTACTTGGTGCAATTCCCCGACGCAGTTTTCTGCTGCCGCTCGATTGGACCGTATTTATGTTGTCTCTTCTTTGATTCCCACTATTACTTCGGCACGGCACCTCCCTACAGTGTCCTCCGATCACAGCGCTGTGTCTCTATCTGTTTGTGTATCATCATCACCACCTTCGGCTCGTCGTGGATGGAGTTTTGATGATACAATTTTACAAGATCGGTCTTTCTGCGATACAGTTGAGCAGTTCCTTGCTGCTAGGAAACCTCTGCTAGCTACTACTCCGAGTGCCCTGCGCCTGTGGCTCGACATTAAACAAGACCTACTATTATTGGTACGACGCCTTTCATTTTCCATCACTACCACTCGTGCGATGGCGATCAGCAATCTTCGGGGCTTACTTTCTTCGTTACAAATGTCGGATCCACAGTATTCAGTAGTTCACGATGAACTACACGCTCACCTACAACCGCTTGCCCAACAAGCTGTGCGTCGACTTCGACTTGTGCATCTATCTCTATCTACACAAGCCTTTGAAGTTCTTTCCAAGATGGAATCATCGAGACGAGCGTCAACCTCACTTCGACATCTTCGCCTTCCTACGGCTCCAATACGTTCGACACATCTCTTATTTGCTCCCAAGTCCGTCACTTCTTTCAGGAGAAGTTCCGAGCGGTCGCGCAGGTTACTGATCTTTCTTCTTCTCCCCTTCTCTCTTCACTCCCTCAGGTCCCGCCTTCTCTCTGTGCTCCCCTCACTGCTGAGTTTTCTTTGCCTGAACTTCGAGAGGCGTTTTCCTCCCTGACTCCCATGCCTCCCCGGGACCTGATGGTCTTCCGCTGTCCTTCTACCGTGCTTTTCTTCCGTCCCTTCTATCTTTTCTCTCTGCTGGTTTTTCTTGTGCTCTTTCTTCTTCTGCGCTTCCGCCGGAATTTACAGTTGCTCATGTCATTCTCCTGCCAAAGAAGGGGGACCTCCTGAATCTGACTAATTGGCGCCCTATCTCCATCCTTAATATTAATTATAAATTTTTCACGAAACTCCTTTCTCGACGTCTTAACTCTGTCCTTTCGTTTCTTGTTTCTCCCGACCAGTCATACACTGTGCCAGTCTATCGCTAACAACATTTCTTTTCTTCTTAATCTCAATTTTCTTGCTCGCAAACGTTCAGAACCCCTAGCTCTATCTAACATTGATCAACAATCTGCTTTTGATAACGTTTCCCATGACTATCTCTCTGTTGTTCTAACCCATTTTGGCTTTCCTTCTCCTTTTGTCTCTCTCCTTCTCAGTCTTTATCGGGGCGCTCAATTTCATGTTCTTGCTGCCTCATTTTTGACGGCACCTATCCCTTTCCAACGAGGAATCCGGCAGAGTTGCCCCCTCTCACGGCAACTCTTTGCCCTCGCATTCGAACCTTTCTTGATTGCCAGCCGTTCATCTCTTCTTTCTTCATTGCCGTTGACCGTTTCTAGCACCAGGCATCACCGTTTCGTTGTTTCAGCCTATGCAGATGACGCCACTTTCTGTCTCCGACGAGATGAACAGTTTGATATACTACTTTCCACGTATCAACAGTATGCAGCTCTCTCTCTGGTGCGTCCTTGAATGTGTTCAAGAGCACCGGGTTGTGGTAGGGGTCTTGGATGGGCCGCACCGATGCACCATGGGGTGCGGTGTGGTCCACCTCGACCCAGAAAATTTTGGCACCCAGATTGGACATCCATTCACTTCTGGAATTATTACCTGGAATGGACTCCTTCCTCGGTTACAACGCTCAGCTGCGTTTTGGCGATTCACGCATTCTTTCGCATCTTACATTCAGAGAGCGCAAATTGTCCAGCGATACCTTCTATCCCAATGCTTGTTTTCTTGGAACTCATCGGTATTTACCTCGGCTCGTCTCTCTACTATCAACAGCATCTTTACTTCAGTGATTTGGTCAGCAAAGCATTGGGTTGCTGCTACGACTCTCACTCTTCCAGCTTCTTTGGGAGGAATTCGCCTACCGGATGTACGCCTTTACTACCGAGCCTTTCGCATCGTTTCATTCCTTCGCCTTCTTCTCACTCCTTCTCCATCACTCTGCTCTACTTTTGATATTCTTATCTCTCTCCGAGATCCATCCTTTTCTTTTCTCTTATATCTTCGGATGGACTCTTATCCTTCTTATTTTAATCAATTTCCACCCCTCATTACTCAAGCTCTAGCGTTCTTCCGCTCACTTCCACTTCGCGCAACTCCCTCTACTACTCGTGATCTTCTCGCCGAACCACTTTTCTTTTCGACTCTTATTCACCCTCCTGATCAACCCTACTTCATCTTCCCTCTTTTCGTCCGCTACGGAATCTTAACTGTTCAAGCTTTAGTTACTGCTGACCTCTCCTGGAAGCCCCTTTCCTCTCTCTTCCCCGCTTCTACTCCCCTACTGGAGGAAGATTATGATCTCCTTCGTTCTACTCTCTGTTCTCTCTTCATTTCCCTTGTTTCTGATTCTGGTCTCATCTCTGTTTCTAGTCCTAGCCTCTCTATTCCTTTCTTCCTTCCTCTTCGTGCCTCTGTTGACCCCATTTCTTCTTTTTCCACTGGTTCGATCTATACTCTTCTTAGCGCACCCCTCGCTATTCCCCACCCACTGCCGGATGTTTCTTCTTCGCTTTCTTTGACAATCTGGTTTGCATCTTCTTCGCCGCTCTCCTCCCCGCTGGTGCTTAACCTTCAATGGCGGTTTCTCCACCGTCGCCTTCCCGTTCCTTCCTCCCTCTTTCATATGTCTATTTCTTCTACTTCACTCTGTATTTTTTGTGGTTCTGAAGGCGATGTTCCACACGTTTATTGTCACTGTCCCATTCTGCTACCCTGCTTCATACTGCTTTTCGTCTTGCTGGCATTATTTGTTCCAGGGATCTTCCTTTCCAATCATATCCATGGCTACTTCTCACTAAACATCCTCCAACTAAACTTCCGGATGCTTCTGCCTACCTATTCGTCCTTGTGAAGCATGTTATTCATCTTTACCGCCTTTCTATACGATCAGATTCTGCCACGCCTAGCATCCTTTCTGCAGGTGCAGCTCTGCGGAAGATTTTTCGGAATCTCATCTTGGCTCGTCTCCGGCTGGAGTACTTTGCAGCGTCCACCCCCCAATCTCTGGTTTTCTTCCGGTCTGCCTGGGCGCAGGAAACCGGGTGGTTCCGAGTTGACGGGTCGACGCTGTATCTTTCGTGTTAATTGCGTTGTGATTTCTCCTCTTACTTTTCCATGTGCCTTTTGGGACGCAGTGTATATTTGTAATTGTATTTTGTTATTTTGTTGGATCTGCATTTCATAGTGTCTGTTCTCTCATATGGCGGAGTATGTTGTTGTCCACCGTGGCGTGCCTTCCTTGGCATAGGTTTTGCGAATTGCTAACTAATGTGACTCGTTTTTTTTGTTTGGGTACAGGTTTGTACCAGAGTCTAAGCTGCATGTACCACTTTTTTTTTCATTTTCTTCCTGGTGTTTTATGATATTTATGTACCATATCTTATGGTCACCTTATTGCTGTCAATAGGCGTGGTATTGTTGGTTTCCTGTAATTGCATACTGTTGTAACCTATCTTCATTGTACATAATTTCTGACATTGCCACTTTTTTTCGCACCTTGGATTGCCATGTACCCCCTGTTTATTGTAAATTGTTCGTCCATTTCTTCTTTTTCCCTACTGTTATCTGAGACAGCGAAGTTCTGTTCTCTATGCTTGTAATTTATATAGCATGCACATTGTGTATACTGAAGTTTTACATTGTTCCTGTTCACTGGACCATTGTACTGTGTACTATGTAGTGTTATGCAACGAGGAACAGCGTTTGCTGGTTCGTACCTCTCACTCGAATGTTCTGTTTCCCTGTGTACCCAGTGTGCTTATTCCTTGTTTTTCTTTCCAGTCATGTATTGTTTAACTTATCACGCTTATCACAGGTTTTATGTTCGAATCCGAAGTTCCCGGACTCTCGTTCCCCTGTTGTATTTGTGTTATGTGAACGTGACCTCGCTGCACACTTTTCATGCTCTTCGTTCTGTTTGAGTTGGTGAAAGATCATTGACCTGTAAATACTGTATCATTTTATACGATTTTCTTTTTCATGCTTTCGCCGGTTAACGCGAGCGTTGTGCTTCTTTTTTCGCACTCGCTTGTGGTGTTCATCACGGATTAGCTGATACTGTGTACCGTGTTGTTCATGCCTTGTTCTTGTTATTGTGTTTCTTGAATATGTGCAATTTTTTCTGTTTTTTTTGTATGTATACAGTGTACTTTTCTTCGGCATTTCTGTTGGTACTAGTTCCTTTGTGATTCTTTGATCCTCGGTTGAGTCTAAGCTCACCATAAATTTTGTATCAATGTTTATTTTTGTGAATTGATCTTACCATCAAGTGTGAGTTGTAATTTTTATTGTTCTGTTTTTGTTCAGTGGGCGCTTGCCATTCACCTGTAGTGCGTATTATGTACCTTACCGTAATCTGCATTATTTCTCTGGTACTGTACTTGCTGTCATTATCAAATATCTCTAACGCGTATTTTTCCTGTTCACAGTGCACCGTGCTATTTGTAATTCTTGTTTGTTTTGTATCCCAGATGTGCCCCGGGGGTTTTGCACTTGCTTTTTTGGCGTTTTGTATTGTATCTTCAAACCTCGTACGATTTCTGTTCGAGCCGGTGTCATTGGGCTCACATTTATTTGTACCGTTTTTCGAATTGTGCATGATGCTATGTTGTTCCTTTATGTTTTCCCCTCTATGTTCTTGAGTGGTGATGCCCGTTCACTTGAAGATCCGTTTTCTCATTGTTTAGCGTCGCTCAGTGTGGCGCGCCTTAATCTTGTCTTCAGAATTACTCACTTGAGTGGTATTCGTGTGGATTTTACCGGGTTTGTTGCGCACTGTTGGTGTACAGTGCTTACTGTATTTATTGTTTCTATTTCCGGTTTTCCTGATTGTTAATAGAGTGCCGTGTTGGATGTCCTTTTCTGTTGTTAGGCGTTCCTCGATTACATCCTGGCTATTACCAGTGCCAATTGTAATTGCTTTCGAGTACTTTGCTGTCTCTGTGTATCGTGTATTTTACCACCTTGTTGTGGGTTTTAGCATTTTTCATATTATCTTGACCGGCGTAGCCGCATTCATCTGTTGATAATGTCATTACTTTCATTCATTGTTTAATTATTGTTTTTCCCACTTTGTGGTGCGCCTGTATTATTTTAAGCCTAAGAGTTCAATAAAATTTGGTAATACTCAGGAGAGTCGTTACAGCTAATCGAAGGAATACTGCACAAGACCTTAGTGTACAGGTGAGTATAACTGCTGACACCTCGGTATCTACACGTACCATTCGCAGAGAACTTCATTCCATGGGTTTCCGTGGTCCTGCGGCTGCTCATACCTCTCATTTCCACTCGGAATGCTACTCATCTCTTAGCATTGGTGTAAATAACATTTATCGTGAACCGTAGATCAATGGAAACGGGTCCTATGTACTGATGAATACAGATACACGATCCATCAGTCTGATGGCCGCGTGTGGGTATGGCGGCAGCCAGAGGAACGCTATTTATCACGGTGTACTGTTCCTACGGTCAAGTTTGGAGCTGACAGTGTACTCGTGTGGGGGTGTTTTTCGTGGTATGGTCCAGGCCTGTTGATTATCGTGGACAAAACCTGTTAACCAACACTTCTACCTCGATTTTCTGGACAATTATGCCCTACCAACTATGTGGCAATACTATTGAACCCAACCATGTTAGTATCAGAACGATAATGCACCGTGCCATAAAGCAAGGACTCTTACGGCGTGGTTTAACGATAATTCCGTTTCGTGTGTGGACTGGTCAGCACAGAACCCTGATCTTATTCCCGTAAAGCACCTATGAAATGAGTTAGAGCGCCGCATAAGAAGTTTGGAACCAAGGCCTACTACTAAGCAACAGTTAGCGGTAGCATTATGTACTGAATGGAAGCTTATACCTATCGCTGTGTTCCAAAACCTTGTCGAAAGCATGTCTTAATGGGTCAGTCTATACATTAACGCCAAAGTGGACCGACAACGCACTAATGTAGTTCAATAAATGCTGTGTTATGTTTCTCTTCTAGTTGTCCGGTGACGTCTGTCAATATAGTGTATATACACTATCTACCAACAAGTAGTTGGACACCCCTGCAATCGACGATATCTGCGGTCCTGATAAACGGCACGGCCGCCGCCGTTAAATATCGTGTTAAATATCCGCCGTTAAATATCGTGCAAGATGCCAGGCAGTTCGGAGCTCTTTGATTTCGAGAAAGGTGTAATCGTTGGGTAACACAGAAATGGCCGATCCATACGTAACATATCCAGCGAGTTGAAGTACCCAAAATCGACAGTGGCCTACGTGATTGGCAAGTGGAAGATGAGAGGTGACTGTCGGAATGTGCCCCGACCCGGCAGACCCACAAAACTGGGAGTTAGAGACCGACGGGTGCTGGCCAGAAAAACTCTGAAGAACCGCACCAAATCTATGGGCCACATCCGCGAGGAGTTTCAACAGGTATACGGGAGTGTTTTCTCGATGAATACCATCCGTAAGGAAGCCCATCTGATCGGTTATTATGGACGTGCTGCCGCCCACAAGCCTTTGATCACCAAGTCCAATAGCGCTGCTCGGCTATCGTGGTGCAAAGAACATCGACAGTGGACCGTTGAATAGTGGAAACAGGTTCTCTGGAGCGACGAATCAAGGTTCACCCTCTACCGTTCGGATGGCAGGGTCTGGGTTTGGCGTCTGTCTGGAGAACGCCTCCTACAGGAATGTATTGTGCCAACGGTGAAGTTCGGCGGCGGTGGAATTATGCTTTGGGGGTGTTCCTCCTGGTATAGCACGGCACCCTTGGTCGCAATTCCTAGTAGACTAAACGCCTAGACCTACTGCACCATTTTGGATGACCATGCACTTCCTACGTTGTGGCAGTTTTACGGGGTAGACCCATGTTACTTTCAGGATGACAATGCCACCTGTCATGTTGCGAGGTCCACCATGGCTTGGTATGGTAACAGTGGGGTTAATTGAATGGACTGGCCTGCGCAGAGCCCGGACCTTAACCCTATCGAGCACCTCTGGGAAGAGTTGGAGCGTCGACTTAAGGGATGCCCCCACCGTCCGAAATTGGTGAAGGAACTGACCTGTCTTCTCCAAGCCGAGTGGAAGAAAATACCGCTAGCCGTCGTATAACGCCTGGTTGAGAGTATGCCCTGGAGGGTCGCTGCTGTAATCGCCGCTCGTGGAGGCTCCAATAACTATTGAAGGTGAATAAACTTCGTCTTCCTTTGCTATCACAGGTGTCCAATTACTTGTTGGTAGACAGTGTTTATACTATGTGCGTGTAGTATATACACTATATTATCAAAAGTATTCGGACACTACCAAATATTTACATAAGCGCAAAGAACGGTTGTACAGGAATGTGCTCTGTAAATGGGGAGATACGTATATAAAGCTGAGATGTTCTGTCGTGTTATCAGAAACCTTGAAGCGGATATGCCGCAAGGACGTGACATTTCCGTGTTCCAGCGTAGGATAGTCATAGGATGTCATTTGAGTAAAGTTTTCATGCGGTGAATTGCAGCTAAACTAAACATACTAAAATCGACTGTAAGTGATGTCGTGAAGAGAGGGAAGTAAGACGATGCAACTACAGCAAAAAGCGTTCACGAAGGTTCCGTTTTTCGTCTGCCGTTTCCATCGCTGCTAAAGTAGAAAATGTTTGCAATTTCTCAGTTTATACTATAACTATCCGTAGAGGGTTGCACAGCGTGAGTTGTTATTGTAGAGCGGCAGCACGCAAGCCACGTATCACTGCCGTGAAAACGAAGCGCCGTTTGGAATGGTGTATGTCCCGTCGTTCCTGGTCTGTAGGCGACTGGAAAGCTATTTTTTGGAGTGATGAGTCACGCAAAGAACATCTTTTCAGTCGTCCATGGTCCGGGAACGACGGACACACAACCCTCCTCCAATCTGATGGACGTGTTTGAATTTGGCGACAGTCCGGCAAACAATTTTTGTCGGACTGTGTTCTTCCAACTGTTGAGTTCAGTGGTGGTTCCATTATAGTAAGGAGTTGTTTTTCGTGGATGGGACTCGGCCCGTTGGTTGTTATTCCACAAACCATGAACTGCGAAATGTACCTTGATTTTTCTGGATAATTCTGTCCTACCCTCAATGTGACAGCATTATGGAAATTGCCATTGTCTCTTCCAACACGATCGAGCTCCCTGCCACACTGCCCGTCGTGTGTAGGACTTGTCTCTTGAAAATGAGGTGAAATTGTTAGGACTCGCCTTCTCAGTGTCCTGACCTTAATCCCATGGAATATATCTGGGATGAACTGGAGCGACGGATACGAAATCGACCACAACGACCGTGTTCGCTCTCCACTCTGGCAGCAGTTTTTCAGGACGAATGGGGAACCAACAACCCAAAATTCGTTGATAGTATGCCTCGACGTGTTGCTGCTCTCATACAAGCAAAAGGTGGAGCGACTAATTATGAATTGCGATAATAAAGCCAAATTGTCCCAAAATATTGTAGCATTGGAATACTTTTGATAATATAGTGTAAATATAAACTTTAGCCGGACAGAGATGTAAATTTATTGCGGTTATTGATGAAGCATAGATGTACCTAAACAACTGTAACAAGAAAAGGTCGATTACTACCTCAAAAAAAGCAGAAAAGACGAACAAACTTGTTTCCAAGAATCAAAAGAAAGTTTCTGTAACAGATTCATGATTATTCTTAGTTTCTTGTACAATGGGAAATTAAAGTTAAAAAAGTTGTAAAGAATGTGAAAATAAAAAGAATGAAATCAATTCTATGTATTCCCCAAATAATGTTTTAGCTCCCATATTTAAAAAGCAAATACCATTCCTTTATCCACAGGGCCCTCAAAGAGTAGATTTCCACCAGGATTAGATTACCAGTGATACATCCAAATCTACCATTCGGTTTCTTGAAAAAACTGAAAAAAGAGACGGATATTAAGTCTATACCTTTTGCTCATATTCCTTCAAATTCCTCTGATGTGTCACCAATGGACTATCGTGCCTTCGGACTATTAAAATGAGCGCTTTCTAAACGCAGACCTATAACAATGATTGGACTATGGAGAGCAGTAGAAGAGTGGAATAAAATACTACCAATTTTAAGAAATGCCCTGTTATCTTGGAAATCTAGATATAAGTTCATATCCAGAGGCTGTCAGATAGAATATTTGGGGAAAAAAATTATTTTAATTTTTACATTAATTATATTGCTGGAAAATCGTTCTAAAAATGCATGAACATCCTCTGTATTTGCACATTCTTGTGAATTTATTTTGTTTCAAGCCTGTATTATTTTTACATTATTATTTTACTCGTAAAAATTAAGGTTACTGAATGTGTGAGGTTTCCCAAACGGTCATAGTTTCTAAAATGGTTACATTTTGAAAGGTGTATGTTGACTTTTGTGACTGACCGTATATGTAGTTGTTGTTTTCAGATCATGAGAATGAGGTACAACAGCTAATATGGCCACCTCAATCTACACACCTTAATACTCGTATTGTGGAACATTTGTGGGAATATACGGAATATTATTGAACATTTATGGGAATATTCGGAATCTCGTATTATTGAACATTGGAACGAAAGGACAGATAACCTTTCCCTCTCCAACATCACTGGCGCTGTTGGAACAGAGTGTACAGGAAGAATAGTTCCAAATTTCATTATCGTATGATCATGACTTGTAGAAGTCTATTGCATATCGATTATTTTTTCTGTTGTGAAAGTCGGCGGTAGGCCTACAGCCCATAAATGAAAAATATTCTACAAACTGTAAGAGCTTTCATTATTTTGATAAACCCATGTAGCAGAATGGCCAAATCCTATTTCCTTTTAAATACCACTGAACTACTCAAAAGCAGTTTTTGTCTTAGATTTTAATAGCTGAAGTTATAATGCTCTGTAGAAAGGTTTTCAGACAAGAAATTTGAAATTTTTAGTAGCAGGAGTACATGAGTTGGCAAAGTGATAATTGAAGCATGTATTCAAAGAGACAAAAGCGAGTGCTGAGCGACTGCGCAGATTTTACCATGCGATAAGAAACCCTGTGTAAGTGGTACAAGGACTGACAGCTCCGGAGTTACTTGAAAAAGGCAACCACTGCACAATGGATAGGCAGATGAGACAGTCTGAGACTTACAGAAAGTCAAAAGTAGTTCAGATGAAAAGTATTGCATAGTTCTAACAAAATCCTAGCTTTTTTGAGATATAATCAATAATGAAAGGAATCAAACTCAAGGCAAGTTGAAGGAAATATTTCTATAGGAACAAAGGGTAAAGCAACTCTTTAGAGCCAGGACTATTCACTGGAATTATGTGATCAATGTAGGACATAAGAAACATGAAAAGCACTAAAATCAGTAAAACCAAAAAGGAACACTTTAGTCATAGTGAAAAGATAGGACTGATGTTTAAAGGAAAAGAGTAGTTTGTGATCTATATTACCTATTCAATTTTCCGTTTTTGTTATCTTTGTAGTTTCCGAAAGTTAAAGTCATGTCTGAACTTCTAAAAGTTTCTTCTAATGCGGCAGTACTGGAATTTCAGTCAGATGAGGAGTGAATATAAAATAAAAGTTCGATGTGAAAAAGGAGAGGCGTCAGGAATCTTCTATTCTAGATATTCATCGTTCGCTACTGAGAACTAACTATACGTTACCTTTCTAAATAGAAGTTAAATATTTTGCGACCTGTTCTTTGTTCAACGTTAATCAATCTCAAGACAAGTTGTTAGTTATGTGATGTGACCTGTTTTTCGTTTTTTTTCTCTGTTAAGTTGCTACTGCATTCGTCGTTGAAAACTTAATCTAAGTGTTTTACCTCAATTAGTGTACAGACTCGAGAGCCCAATAACGATGTTTATGGACTTCATAGATGTAAGTGACTTTTTGGTTACCTTCCTTGTTCTCTCGTGCATTTGCCCCCCACATTAGGAAAGTGCGATTGCTTAAGCCCTCGACGATAGTTATGAAACTCCGAAGCACAAATTTAACAGAAAAAGAAGTCCAGGCAGCTTAGCACATTGAAAAACACTTCAAATACACAGCACATACACATTTACTTTATTAGCGGAACATAAAGAATCGTACACCAATTAAAACATTTTTTGCAGTCGATCAAACAACGAAGATACACTTCAGTGATCACATGACACTCTTGTAAGACAGCTAAAAATAATTTCTGTCGTCTAGAAAACATCAATGTTGCACGACAAAAAATAATTTCTTTAACCACTATGTTATACAAAATTAAACGAGATTCAAATATTTTCTGAGTACTACTACGTGGCTACTCAATTCCTGTTCATCAAGCACTCAAAATGTCTTCATCATCATTTGAGGTTCACTCACGAGTCCAAAGTTTCTACAGCTTCGACGAAGCGCTCATTCGTTTGGTACAAATTACAGAACGTAGCATAAACACGTTACAACGAGATAGTGACATCAAGTACGTGGCTAAGTTTAAATGTCCAAACACTTGTTGTACGTCACATTTAAGCAGAAAGTACCGGCTTTATTTTGAGCAACACCTTTTGTAATATCACTTAATATAAAACAGCTTAAAGCCATTCTGTTAAGTATGTTCAACTACTCGAGATTTAAAGGAGCGAATGAGCTCAACGAGGTGTTCATAGTCGTGGGAAGTTTTAGGCTCCGTTAGTTTAACACTGTCTACTACTAGCCGTTCAACTTGAAGAATTAGCCTCTATTTCACATTAATAAGCAGTTAGTTAGGATGTTAATAATTCACATGCATGTGAATTCCTTAAACAATGATGCTGTTACGAAAATTATTGGCCGAAGCTGTATTTAGGGACTATTTTTAAGAGCGCCTAGTTAACACTAGGAAACACATCCTGCGAGCAAAGTCCCCATTTTTTGGCCCTTCACACAGACAGAATGCGTCTGGAATTCTGTCTGCAGCGTCGTAGAAGGCACGTGATGTGGCCAGGCGGCAATAAACCAAGTGTCAAGTGGTTTGTTATGGACAGGTAAGTCAGTCGAAGGAGAGAGCAGAGAAGAAAATAGGGAGAGTTGTTCGGTACCGTCGAAGAGGTGAGGTGTCCAGGAAAGAGGGATTCTGCTGACCCTCAATTATTGAAACCACTTGGAAGAAAGTTGGTTCCTCAGCATAACTGAAAACATTCCAATTCTGGCCTGATAGTCTCATTGAGTTTATGGTGACAAATTAAAGAAAATAGAAGGAACAAATGGTTCTTACGAGGAAGCAGAGGAATGAGCACGTATAGGCCGCCCAAAAAGGAAAGTTTTGCTCCAAACGAATCTTTGAGACGGCATCCATCGAGAGAACTATCATAACGACTACTGGAGCCTCTCCTCTCCTTCCCACGCGCTCCAGAAAAATCAACAAGTAACCCGGCTGGACATCGCTGCTATGGAGGAATGATCACCAACAAAAGGTATTCACCTTTCTCCCTCTCCGACTTTGCCAAGAGAGCAGCTGTTAACTGACCACGGTCGTAACAATGCTTTTCCCAGTATGAAGGAAGATTTTGGCTGATTCCATCCTGCTAGTGCCTTTTGGAGAACCACTGAGGGGGGCTTTTTTGTGGGGGCTCGACTTCCTTTCTCCGCTTCCCCTCCAACAAAGGAGCGGTGCTGCAAAGTAGAGATCTGGTCACGGCAAAGTGTCACATCGACGTGCGGAAGAACCGTTTATGACTGATGGTCATCAGTGTTGTGTTCACAGTGTCATAGTGTTTTTCACCTAGGCGAGTGGCAGAGAAGAGTGTAATTAAAAACCGGCTCTCCTCAGGATAAATGCCGAAGAAGAACCGTGGATTAAAAACTCCGAGTGTCCAAGTGAGTAAGTCCTGTTTATCATTTTGAACTTTCCGGAAGCAGAGGCTGAAATTCAGGAACTCTAATTTGCATGATGTAACGATTGGCTGGTGAGTCTGAGGAATGATAAATAGTCAAAATCCATTCCAACCTTTCTTAAAATTTCTATCCAATCACAAAGTGTCATAGAATATGTTAATTATCATCTACAAATTAGTTTATGTTAATAATTATCTACATTAAAAGTGTGTACTTGTGTCATAAACGCTACCAGTGATTCTTTGGACTGTCTTACGTCCTAATTATTCGGTCCTCTCACCTACAGTATCCATAAAAGAACCTGGAGTGTGACCATTTCGCAGCCCCGGTCGTAACAATGTTTTTCGCAGTCTGAGGGAAGCAAAATCTTGAATCAGTAATGCTAAACCGAAATTTCATTTTGATATGCTGCCCAAACTTAATCTTGCATTTGCTATGATATTCAAACTTAGATGCCTTACTGTGTCACTGGTTTTCCTCTCTCTGCGTAGTTTTGTGTCTCCTTGCGGCATAACATGATTTTTTAATATTGCGGGGCTTCATATGCATCACTCATCTCGTATAAAAGAAGCAGCGTGTAGGGGAGAGGGGAGGGGGACGGCCGTACGAGGTTGTTTCGGTTTGACATTGGCTGTTTTCTTCTCTTGTCTCGGTCGCGGAGTTGTTACGTTAGACAAGTCTCTTTGATTATCTGGGTATCGGTTCTGATAGGCAGTCCCCTTTCCTCGAAGTCAGTAACGTCGTTTTATTGTCTAAAACTCTACCTAATTTCATTTCTAGTACTGGTTAAGCCAAAAGCCATCTGTGCAGTTATCATCAGTTTCAATCATCAGTTTTAAGTTTTTCTTGGTTACCATTAGCAGAGACTTTCGAGAAGAAATTTTCTCTGTAGTTTTCCTTTTCCGTGTTGGGGCAAAGCGGGCTATTTAAAAGTAAGAATAACTGACCGCTGTTAAGGCTCACCTTAATAACTTGTAACGTTTCAACTTCAGGGATGACGCACATGTCAAGACGGCAAAGTCGCAGCGATAAGCTTCGTCGGTGTAGTTTAGTTGAGAGAACAACTGGCTCGGGAACGAGAAGGCGTAGCTTCGAATCCCACCACTACCTGCAAAGTGAGATCGTTTCGCTATATTGGCGCCCGAACGAAAAGATGAAACTCCTGGCCCTTGGATTCTTCAAAAAACAAATGTGTGATGTTTCTTCCACACATCGTCTGGAAATAATGAGAATTCCGAAGTCACCGCTTCGAAAAATGTGTGTCGCTTTTTCCATACATCATGTGGGATTAATCAAAATCCCTTCTTCTTCTACAAAGAGTTCGTTCAATCATGGTTTGTCGGTTGACCGAGAAACAAACAATTCCGTCGCAGCCCTTTCTCAAGGGAGGGGGGGAGATGATATATGCAACGTACCTATCTCAGAGGTTCCGCACATTACACTGTTAAAAATTTGGTGCTCGGATGAACTAAAAAATTGTTCAAATTAGCTGCAAGCATAAAATGGTTAAACATTACACCCTAATTTGGAGCTACCGCGTGCACCAAAGCATGGTGAAGTGGTGAACCATATTTTGGTGCTTTTATTTGAACCAACTAATGGTGAAAAGTTTAACCATAATTTGGTGGATAATTTTCTTCCATCTGAACCAACTAATCGTGAAAGATTGAACCACAGTTTAGTGCTTCCATCTGCATGATTTGGTGCACGGTTGAACCCCATTTTCGTGCTTTCATTTCCAGCTTTGGTACAACCTTGAACCAAACCAAGATACATTCCCACACCAATGTTTGGTTCATTTAAGGTAGTCGTCAAATCACCCATTCCCAGATGCCCAATGGCAAAACGTTTTAAAGGTTTGAAAGATGAAAAATTTTCCCTAGCTGCCTTGGGAAATTGGAGTGATTTTACAATTTTAACTGGGCTTGATTGAACCAAAAAATTGTGCAGTATTAAACATAATTTTGGTTCAGCCATTCATTTTATGCTTCTTGCATGCAGAAATTTTTGTCAAAGCTACAGTAATGGATGAATTACAATATATCATTGCCCAAAATTCCTGGAAATACTGAAGGACATTCAGTTGGCAGTGAAACACCAATTAAAATTGTGTGTGAGCTACTGAATACTTTAAATATTTCTAGACTTTTTCCCAATTTCTTGCTTTTTTTAACTAACATATAAATTTTCCCTCCAGTTCTCATCATTAATCTGAAAATGTTATTTAGCTTTTCATGTCAGCTGCGCCAACTTGAAGCCCACTTTAAAAATGCTGTAAATATTTGCACAAGGAGGCACATGTAAGGTATTCAAACTCCCTGTTCTACAGATGGGAAATAAAAAAACACTTAAGATGCTTTTATATGTATATGCAGAAAACTTGTTTCTGCACAGTTTTACAGGTTGGACAAATGCCACTTCTTTCCGTGTTTTTCTTGAGTCTTGGTGTGATCCCTATGTTTAATACATATCTACCACAGTTTTCAAGATTTTCTACATACCTTACATAATGAATAATGGATATATTAATGCAAGTTTCTTTTTTTTGTTTGTTTAACGGCCACAGTGAGCAACTCGATGGGCTATTAGCATTCAGTAAGCAACTCGACGGGCTATAAGCAATTTAGAGCCACTGACTTCAGGAAAGGAAAGGGCCAGTGCAGTTAGACAAACACAGCATCCATGCCTCACTGGGATTCGAACTCTGATGAATGGTTAGAAGAGAGTGCTTAAACTACTGCACCACTGGGGTGACAATGTTAGTTCCTCTTGTTTTAGCAAGTTTGGGAATGTAGTGTGCAGGTAGATCAATGACGATATATAAAATTTTTAAATGAATGCAAAAAAGTCTATGTACTAACAATTCATTTTTAAAAAATACATACCATTGCGCGTTTTTTTTGCTGTTTGTCAGGTGTGTTTGTAGTTACAAAACCTAACTTAATTTTTTTTCAAAAAACAAAAACCTGATTTTTCCCGCCTTTGAGAAAAAAATCTTGTGTATCTTATCAAAGAAATGAAAAATTCCAAAAACAGGTATTTGTCAGCTCAGAAACATTTATGCATCTCTGTCAACTTCTCAACACTCAACTAAAAGCAAGCATGAGGATAAATACCCGCTTTAATGAACTAGTGGACTCAATACTGCGTCATGTGACTACCCTTACCCGGGCAAAAGGTGGGCTTACCTGTTACTATGTAGGTATCCCACAATTTCTGTTCCCTCGTTGTAGTTTGCTTTTAAGAGAACTTTTTGTTACAGTTTGTCAAAATACTAATGCTAATATTTGGTGCAAAATAAGTAGGCCTCATTGAGTTTCACAAATGCTGTTTCACACATTTTCCCCCACATCAAATGCTATTTCAAAAGTCATTTAATTTTGAATATTCCTTCTTAATAATAAAAAACTAAGCCTAACTATGTCAGCACAGGGCCTAAAAAAGCAATTTTATGCAAAACATTCTGGAGGGCATATTTCACGGTGTCAAAATTTCTTCACATTCAGTCAGCAGTTAATGCAACAAATAATATATAACCTTATGTGAAAAATTATAATCCTTATATGAAAAATTCTTTGGAAAAAAATCTCATGTTGAGATTTCTCCCCAGTGCAAGTTAACAGATGGAGGAGTACTCTTCTTTTTTTTTTGTGTTTGAGAATACTATACGCAATTTTATTATTAAGGCTTATTAGCAGCGGGACAAAATTAAATGCTATAGTTCCTACGAATATTGTAAGTTATTGTACTCACGGTCAGATTATGCCAATATGAGGGTGGGGTTGGCGATGAATTTAGAAGTCTTTTAAAAAAAAAACTGCTTCTAAAAAGAACATTTTGTTGCAGTTTGCCAAAATACTAATGCTAATATTTGGAGAAAAATAGGTAGATCTCATTGAGTTTCACAACTTCTGTTTGGCACATTTAATTTTTTTGAATAAAGCTCATGTTGAAAATTGGCTTCATAGTTTCTTAATTCAATTACTTAATCAAAACTTCTGTTCTACAATGGGAATTTCTAATAGGATATTTTTTATTTTAGCTGCAAATGTTTGGAGAAAACTAGGGACGGGAAAAAGTGGCAACAAAAGACCACCCAAAGGAGAGTTTTCTCCGAAAATTAAGATAAAAATTTTCCTAGTAAAAAAATCCCATAATAAAAATTTTGATTAAATATCATTTTATTTCACTTCCACTCATTTTTAATGAAGTATTAAAGGGCTATCTTATTTAGAATGTCATAAAAATTATTATAATTTTCGTCATATGTGGGCCCCTTCACAACACTTTTCCCGTTTCTAAAAGTTATTTTACTATCACTTATTTTTGATGAAGCATTATAAGGGATGACTTTGTTAGGGGAGTAATGTTATAAAAAATAAAGCATTTCTATCAGTTACTACTGCAACATAATCTCTCACCATTATGTATTTATTGTTCACAAGGTATAAGACTGTAAAATATGTTTTGACTCCTCAAGTCCATTTCAGTGGCTTCATCGTGGCTGTTGCAATATTCTAGAGAAGTAAGTTGCTCATATTTAACTCGTACGACGAAAAACCCTTGTAACATAAGGTAGATATTTTGATATCACTAACATCTAAAATATTGCAACAGAAAACGGAGTCAGTTGTGTTGTCATTAACGACAATTTTTCAGACACATTTGAAATTTTGCTGATAGATTATTAAAAAAGGGAGGTGAAATGTTGGGAGATAAATTAAGCAGTACTTTCAGAGCCTTGTTTTTAATTTTTCTTTTCGGTGTAGCTAAAGGCTATCTGTGTTCCTGCTACAGTCTGTGTATTTATATCTCAGTTTATATTTTTCTATAATTTTTTCTGTACTTTTATGGAAAGTCTTATTTTATTTTGGTATATTAGTTGCTTTGTATTTTTCCAACTTTTGTGTATTTGGTTCTTAAACATTAAGGGCACAGTATATCATATTGTTCACTAGTTTGTAAATTTAGACTTAATTTTTGGTTATGATTGTCTTAGTATTTGAGGAAGTTTGTTCAGCGTAATGGCCCTAGTTTAAATCTTGTGCTTAGGAATTGCAATTTTTAGTTTCCGCTTGAGTGTCATATTACATTGCAGTACATAGAATATAAATAATTGTGAGAACTTTATTTTATTTTACGTATGAATTGATAATGTATGTTGAAACACCGTTTTGAAGAATTTGTAAGCAAATTAGATATCAAAACATCCTCCCGATCTAGTTTGTTGTGTCTTGGTTAAATTCTGTTGCTACTCATATAAACCATATTGACAAAACTGACCAGACACCCCTTCAAAAGCAAATGAACGAATCCATTGCGTTGTTTAGATGCGCGGTACAGCTGCAAACGGTATAAAAATAAGACTGTATATCGCACTGTGAGGTTGAGTCAAAATGTCGCGGCGGGAGAGAACTGACTTAGAGAAAGGAAAGATTGTTGGGTTTTCGCAGAATTTGCATCATTTTAACTGTACTAATGCCCTAATTGACTTATATAGTGGGCGCTGAGCAAGTGCAACTAGACTTCAAACATGTTATATGTATTTTGGTACATATACTGAATGGATACAGATTATTTGTACATATAATCTGTATCCATTCAGTAGGTAAACAGAAGCATCAGTCCTTATATCATCATCATCATCATCATCATCATTGTCAACCATTATCAATCCACTGCTGGACGAAGGTCTCCCCAAGTTTCCTCCACAACGGTCTGTCTTGTGCCAGTCTCCTCCATGTCCCCCCTGCATACTTTCGAATTTCATCCACCCATCTCCCACGTGGTCTTCTTCTGGGTCTTTTCCTGTCCCTTGGAATCCAATCTAAAATTTCGGCTGTCCATCGATGATCTGTCCTTCTGGCAGTATGTCCAGCCCATTGCCATTTCAGGGATTTAACTCTGATCATGATGTCTTCCACTCTTGTCATTTTTCGGATCCACGAGTTCCTCTTCTTATCTCTCCTGGTTACACGAAGCATGCACCTCTCCATGCTCCTTTGAGTTGTCTGCAGTCTTTGTATATCTCTTTTAGTTAAGGTCCACGTCTCTGCACCATACATAAGCACTGGAAGGATGCATTGATCAAACACTTTTCTTTTAAGACATAATGGCATATTGCTCTTGAAAATTATGCTGTTTCTTCCAAAAGCTCTCCAGGCAAGTTTTGTACGCCGATTAATTTCTTCATCAATGTGACCCTCACTTGATATCTGCTGTCCAAGATAAACGTACGTGTCTGTTATCTCCAGCTTTTCTCCATCAATCAATAAATCTTCATTTCTTGTAAAAGCATTGAACATCACTTTTGTCTTCTGAAAGTTCATTTTTAATCCCACTTCTTTACTCTTGTCAGCAAGTTCCTGGATCATACTCTGCAGCTCTGATGGGGTAGTTGCAAAAATGATTACGCCATCAGCAAAACGAAGGTGGGTTAGATAATCTCCATTAATCTTTATCCCTTTGTTTTCTCAGCTCAGCGACTGAAAAACACCCTCCAATGTGGCATTAAAGAGCTTCGGAGATATGGTGTCACCTTGTCAGTCCTTATATATTCCATGGTATATATATATATATATATATATATATCATCATCATCATCATCATTGTCAACCATTATCAATCCACTGCTGGACGAAGGTCTCCCCAAGTTTCCTCCACAACGGTCTGTCTTGTGCCAGTCTCCTCCATGTCACCCCTGCATACTTTCGAATTTCATCCACCCATCTCCCATGTGGTCTTCTTCTGGGTCTTTTCCTGTCCCTTGGAATCCAATCTAAAATTTCGGCTGTCCATCGATGATCTGTCCTTCTGGCAGTATGTCCAGCCCATTGCCATTTCAGGGATTTAACTCTGATCATGATGTCTTCCACTCTTGTCATTTTTCGGATCCACGAGTTCCTCTTCTTATCTCTCCTGGTTATACCAAGCATGCACCTCTCCATGCTTCTTTGAGTTGTCTGCAGCCTTTGTATGTCTCTTTTAGTTAAGGTCCACGTCTCTGCACCATATGTAAGCACTGGAAGGATGCATTGATCAAACACTTTTCTTTTAAGACATAATGGCATATTGCTCTTGAAAATTATGCTGTTTCTTCCAAAAGCTCTCCAGGCAAGTTTTGTACGCCGATTAATTTCTTCACCAATGTGACCCTCACTTGATATCTGCTGTCCAAGATAAACGTACGTGTCTGTTATCTCCAGCTTTTCTCCATCAATCGATAAATCTTCATTTCTTGTAAAAGCATTGAACATCACTTTTGTCTTCTGAAAGTTCATTTTTAATCCCACTTCTTTACTCTTGTCAGCAAGTTCCTGGATCATACTCTGCAGCTCTGATGGGGTAGTTGCGAAAATGACTACATCATCAGCAAAACGAAGGTGGGTTAGATAATCTCCATTAATCTTTATCCCCTTGTTTTCCCAGCTCAGCGACTGAAAAACACCCTCCAATGTGGCATTAAAGAGCTTCGGAGATATGGTGTCACCTTGTCTCACTCCCTTTCCAATTTTTACGTGTGTTGTATTTTCAAACAGCCTAATCTTTGCACTTGCATTTTCATAGATGTTATTAATAATATTAATGTATGCATCTTCAATACCGCAGGTTTTCAGAGCCATTGTAACTGCTGATGGTTTCACCGAATCAAAGGCTTTTTCATAATCAATAAAAGCCATGCACAATGGAAGTTCATATTCCCTCGCTCTTTCAATTAGTTCTCTCAGCACGTGGATATGATCTATTGTGCTGTAGCCACTCCTGAATCCAGCTTGTTCTCTCGGTTGAGCCATGTCTAGTGTTACCTTCAAGCGGTGTGAAAGAACTTTAGTGAAGATTTTATAAACTACTGATAGGAGGCTGATAGGTCTGTAGTTTCCGAGATCCTCAATGTCACTTTTCTTATGTAGCAGGATCATTGTAGCGGTGTTCCAATCCTCAGGAATCTTTCCTTCATTAAGGCATCGAGTGAAAATTTGGGCGAGTACTGTTTCGATTTCTCCACTTGCTTCTTGTATGATGTCTACAGTAATTCCATCTTCTCCTGGAGCTTTTCCCCGCTTCATGTTCTTGATTGCATGTGCAACTTCTGCTGGAAGGACTGGAGGAACTCTGGTACTGGTATCTTTCATGATGTCTGGAGTGCATGTATCATCCCTTTCATATAATTTGGAGTAGAAATCTTTCACTCTTGTCAAAATTTCGCCTCTATTTCTTGTTACAGAACCATCTTCTTTTCTTAGTGCCATAATCTGTTTTCTTCCCTTACTGAGATGTCCCTTTGCTATCTTTAGGCTTTGGTTGTTTTCAATTGCTTTCCTCACTAGTTCACAGTTGAATTTTCTTACGTCTTCAGTGATACTTTTTCTTACTGCCTTGCATAGCTCTATATATTCCACTTTGGAAGTCACATCTTCTTTAGTTGTCCTCATCTCTCTTCTTTTTTGCATCAACATTTTCGTTTTTCCTGATAATTTGTTTACATGCAACTTGTTCTTAGACCCAGCTAATTTTGTTGCTGTTTCCATAAGAGCTTTGGTTACTTTTCTGTTAACTTCAGAGATGTCCACTTCTTCTGATGTTAGGCCTTCTAAAGCAGAGAACCTGTTCTTCAGTTCCAACTTGAAGGTATTATGGTGTTTTTTAAGGTTGGTTATGTCAATAGATTTTGTTTGTCTTATGAGCTTGCCACGTTCAAGTTTAGTGTTGAGGTGCATCTTACATCTCACCAATCTATGGTCACTACCTGTGTTGAACTTGTTTAGCACACTGCAGTCTTCTATGACGAATTTTTTGTTACACATAATAAAATCAATTTCACTTGTCGTCCCGTTTGGATGTCTCCATGTCCATTTCCTGTGTGGCTTTTTCTTGAAGAAGGAGTTCAAGATGAAAAACCCTTCTGCCTCTGCAAACTCAACGAGAGTATTTCCACGCTGGTTTCTGTTGCCGTGACCGAATTTACCTACTGAAGTTTCATTCTGTTGCCGTTGCCCTATTTTTGCATTGAAATCTCCCATAATTATTTTCAAGTGCTGCTTACCTTTATTATTTAGATGACAAATTTCCTCATAAAATTCTTCAATTTCTTCTTCAGGATGACTTGTGGTGGGTGCATAAGTTTGAATAATCTGAGCCTGGTATCTTTTCGAGAGTTGGATAACAAGTCGTGCAGCTCTGTCAGAGGAACTTTCAACTTCTACAACTTTATCCTTCAGTTTCTTGTTTATTATAAATCCAACCCCACTAGTTCTGCCAGTATCTGTCCCACGATAGTAGAAGAGATGTCCACTTTTCAGTTCGATGAGATCTTCTCCTTTTCTCCTTACCTCACTTAGCCCCACGATGTCCCAGTTGATCCTTTGTAGTTCCTCTTCCAATTCAAGAAGCCTTGAATCAGAAGATAGGGAGCGTCCATTGTACGTAGCCAAGGTCAGCATCAGATGGCAGCCTAGTCCGGTCCTCCGGGGATTCTTAGCACCCTCTGCCTCCATGTCGCACTGGCCGCTGCCTTGGCCAGGTACATTCCAGCTGCCGGAGACTGAGGGCCAAGATTTAAGTTGTGGAATCATTTTGGAGGGGTTTGGCCATAACTCACCACGCTGGCCAAGCGGGTTGGTGAGTGTGGGATAGAATTTCCTCTAATCCCGATGGTATAGTTATACCGCTATTGGCGGTCGTCAGAGCCCCTTTAGTGGGAACAGGATGCACCACGAGAAGGCGGGGTTGACATTTGTCAAGGAGAGGCTGTGATGTTACGCATCACCTGACCTTACATCCCATATATATATATATATATATATATATATATATATACACTATATTGACAAAAATTGTCCGACACCCTTTCAAAAGCAAATGAAAGGATTCGCTGCGTTGTTAACATGTGCAGTACAGCTGCAAACGGTATAAAAACAAGCCTGCAGCTGATCGCGATCATATCGCACGGTGAGATCGAGTGAAAATGTCGTGGCGAGAGAGAACTGGCTTTGAGAAAGGAAAGGTTGTTGGGTGTTATATTAGTGCGTCGTCCATAAGATAAACCGAGAGGCGTTTAAACATACCCAAGTCAACTGTTTTGGATGTACTGAATAAGTGGCAGACACATGGCGTGCCTGAAGCAGCAAAACGTACTGGCAGAGAAAATCACCAAAGAAAATCAGTGATAGAGGACGTCGAAGCTTCAGGAGAGTCGTTACAGCTAATCGACGAAATACTGCACAAGACCTCAGTGTACAGTTGAGTAAAACTGCTGGAACCTTGGTATGTACACGTACCATTCGCAGAGAACTTCATTCCATGGGTTACCGTGCTTGTGCGGCTGCTCATAAGCCTTTTCATCTCCACTCGGAATGCTCCTCGTCCTTTAGCATGGAGTAAAGAACATTTATCGTGAACCGTACATCAATAGAAACGGGTCCTATGAACTGATGAATCCATACACAACGATCGATCAGTCTGATGGCCGTGTGTGAGTATGGCGGCAGCCGGGGAACGCTATTTACCATAGTGTACTGTTCCTACGGTTAAGTTTGGAGCTGACAATTTACTCGTTAGGGGGCGTTTTTCGTGGTATGGTCCAGGCCTGTTGATTATCGTGGACAAACCTGTTAACCAGCACGTCTACTTCGATATTCTGGACAACTATGCCCTACCAATTCTGTGGCAAGACTATGGAACCAAGCCTTGTTGGTACCAGCAGGGTAATGCACCAAGCCATAAAGCAGGTACTGTTACGGTATGATGGACTGGTCAGCACAGAGTCCTAATCTTAATCCCATAGAGCCCCTATGGGGTGAATTAGAGCGCCGCATAAGAAGTTTGGAACCAAGGCCTGCTACTAAGCAACAGTTAACGCCAGCATTATGTACTGAATGGAAGCGCATACCTATCGCTGTGTTCCAAAACCTTGTCGAAAGCATATCTCGAAGGGTCCGTGCATGCATTAAGGCCAAAGGTAGACAGACACCGTACTAATGTATGTCAATAAATGCCATGTTGTGTTTCTGTTCTAGGTGTCTGGTGACTTTTGTCAATATAGTGTATATACTCATTTCAAGGGTAACCCTTTGTATTGTTTGGCCAACTAGAAAAAAGTCTTGTCTTGTATTGGTTGTTCATTAATGCCATTTGCTGTTGTACTCTGACACTGTGCTGTGCTCTTCTTTCTATTTCTGCTTCAAGTTCTTAAAAAGTATAAGTTCTTTCCCGGTTTCCATTCAAAGGTGGACACAAAAAGTTATAATGGAACGAATGTACAATTCATGTATTCGTTTCGTTATTTTCATAGGCTTCAAACACAATTCATGTATTCTAAATCATAAGAGAATATAATGTATATATACAGTGCTCACAAAAAGTTAGGGATATTATGGTTTCAAAGGGAGAACACGGTGATATGCAAATTTAGCGACTACTGGAGATAGGTTATCAGTGTAAATTAGCATCATGACAACAAAGAATGTTGTGTGTGTGCGAGCTCCGATATAAGTAGCCTCCGAGAATTGGAAAACAGGTCGTCTCACTGCTTGGTCTACAAGTTTGCTGAATGCATTTCCTTCAGTGTAGGATTAACTTAGAAAGATGTTCACAGGACATTTAAGCATTGACAACAGAAATAGGGCTGTTGACGTGCTTCAAGCAGGTGTATGGCAGATCGATTTAGCTGCTGCTTTAGGAGTTTTGCAAAGTGTAGTGAGTCAGCTACACACAAAATTTTTACCGCATGGAAATGCTGCAGATCGAGCAGGGTTTTAAACCCGAGCCCAAAATAAACAGGTGGTGTTTTTTCACTTTAAAAAACCACCTACTAAAAAAACAATAACACCCACTCCAAAGGGTGGGGTTTTTTTTTATTGTTTTTTTTAACTTTCAAAGCAACACACGATTTCCTTTCTGGTTAAGAAAGCTGACTGCTTTTACATGGTACGTTTCGGCTCCAAGTAATTCCCAAATATATTTTATGACTACTGTACTTGCGATGTTCACATAGAATAAATAAGCAATGTTTATTCATTACATGTTTCATTTTAAGATCTACTGTAGTTTCGCTAAGCATTTGGCTTGACTTCATTAGGACAAATAGAGTGCAAACGTTCAAATCATTGTGACGTTATCAGCATTCTGACGGTCACTGGTTTTGGCGAGTTGTTTCCATGTGCTTGAAAGAAATGAAGTAGATGTCATTTCGTTGACAAACCATGAGCAGTTGCAGTACATGTTGGATGCTTCTAATATACACTGCTGGCCACCCTAAATGCAACACCTAGAAGGAAGCATCCTATTGGCCTGAAATTCGCAGCATGCCTCGCCCACGGGAGGACATGCAAACGATTAGCATTGCAGGTCATATGCAAATCATGTGCGCCCGGCACGCCACCGAGAAGCACTATAAGAAGGGTGCACAGAAGGCGGTAAGTAGTGGAAGTGTGTTGTGCTGCCGGACCTCTGCATGGGAAGCTTTTTGTTGCCTCGTCGCAGAATACGGCAGTCATTCCAGCATGTTTCGTAGTTCGACAGAGGACGAATAGTGGCTTATCGCGGCAGCGCTTTATCGTACAGAGACATCGGCGTCCGTGTGGGACGACATCCAGCCACAGTGAGGCGAGTATGGATTCGGTGGGTGCAAGAGGGACGGACGGTCCGACGTGAACGATTGCCGCAGCCGCGGCACGCTACCAAACGAGAGGACCGGCATGTTGTGAGGCGGGCATTGACGGCTCGCACCGCCACATCACAACGCTAGCGCAGGAATTAGGGTGTGTTCTGCAACAACCTGTGTAAGCACGTACCGTTCGACGTCGTCTGCAGGAGCGGGGACTTGTCGCACGGCGCCCATTGCTCCGATTAGCATTGACGTTACACGACCGGTGAGTGCGGCGGCAGTGGGCCGTTGAACGCCACACTTGGACTACGGAATGGCACGACATTTTCTTCTCCAACGAATCCCGCTTCTGCCTGCAACACCACGATGGTCGGATCCGCTTGTGGCGGCACCGCGGCAAGAGACTGTATGACGCCAGCGTTATGCATCGCCATACCGGTCCGTCGCCTGGCGTTATGGTTTGGGGCGCAATTGGATATGACACCCGCACCCCTCTGGTACGCATCGCCGGTACACTCAACAGACACAGCTACATCTCCGACGTTTTGGAACCTGTAGTCCTCCCTTACCTGCAGGACCTGCCATCGGCTACGTTTCAACAGGACAATGTGCGCCCGCACATGGCATGCATCGTGCAACAATTCTTCACAGCCCACCAGGTGTCACTGCTGCCGTTGCCCGCCTGTTCTCCCGGTATGTCGCCCATCGAACGTCTGGTCGCCAATCGGCAACCGAGTGGCCCGGCAAGCACCTCCCGCGACTACGCCTGATGAACTGTGGCAACGTGTAAAATCAGCCTGGACCGACATACCCCGAGCCCACACCCAAAACCTCTTTCGTTCGATGCCGCGGCGTGTCGCGGCCGGTATTGCCTGCCATGGAGACCACACGAATTATTGATGTCTGCGTGTTACGCGAGTCGCACGGGCCTGTAAGCTCAATCGTTTCATCTTTGTATCTGTTGTTATGTGTCCAGTAAATCTGGCTTTGCTATCTCGTGTCCTTCTTGGTGTAGCATTTTGGGAAGGCCAGCAGTGTATTTAGTTTGATAGTCAAATCAGGTTTACCAATAAACATAGCATTTAAAAAAAATTGGATATTTTCATAACAATGTTTGGCTACAGATGACTTCTTCAGTTCCATACGTAAGTCTTGTGTTCCTTCACAAGAAAAACTTAAAAAGCCCTACGCGTCTGTCCTATATAAGGTAATCAGAATCGACCGCACAATAAACGTACCGGACGATTCCTCGTGGAGAAAGAAGCCGAAAACCGTTGTCCGTTGTCCGATTGAATGTCGCATTCCGGAGATATACACGCCGAAATTTCGTGACGTCACATCCGGTAAGAATACAGACATTAGAAATAACTTACCCAATCACTTTGACAGAAAACATGTAATTTATCGATGTGTACCACTATAACACAAATGATAAAACACATGGATTCGTGTCAGATTACAACATGTGTTCAAAATGACTGCTTTGTAGTGCGGAACAGGCGACAGCCCTCCGAGGAATAGACATCTGCACGCGTTGCAGCACAGCAGGGGTTACAGTTGTGAGGGCCGCGTGTTAGGTGGCCACTAGGTCGTGAAGGCTGGTGACAGGCTGTCGATATACCAGTTTCTTTAGATGACCCCAGAGGAAGAAGTCCAATGGGTTAAGATTCGGCGATCTAGCGGGCCATGCGACAGGACCACCACGGCCAAGCCTCGACCGGGATATTCCGTATCCAGCCACTGGCGAACATTTGCAGCGTGATGCGCCGGTGCTCTGTCATGCTGGAACCACAGATTGCTGAGAACAGCCAATAGTACGTTTGCCAGTAAGTCCGTCAGAACATCACGTAGGAACACCATGTATTTGGCAGATGTGACACTTTCTTGAAAAAGATATGGTCCCACCACTAGGATATCGCCCACAATACCACACCAGATATTAACACCCCACCGGACCTGGTAAGCGTGTTCACGCGTTGCGTGCGGATTGTTCAATGCCCGAGTATGACTATTATGGGTGTTGCAGATACCTTGCCGTGTAAACCTTACTTCATCAGTCCACAAGATTCGGTGGATGAAACTATTATCGGCACAGGTTGCTGTAACAACCACTCACACTAAGCCTGTCTTCGAGAATAATCCTGTGGTAATAGGCCTTGCACCCGTGTGATGTGATATGGATGCAGGTCTTCGTCGTGTAGAACGGCAAGTGCGGTACTTTGGTGCACACCGAACTGTCGCGCGATGGCACGGCTGCTGGTCGTCGGCTCCTCCTCTATGAACTCTAGTGTGGCGTCCTCGAGGGATGGTGTTCTCACAGAGGGTCCAGCGCCACTATCTACACTTGGACGTGGTGCGACATTGCCACTGTCGTGCATTCGAGCGTCAAGCCGCCGTATGACCTGGGCGTCCGGGTGCCGTCGTGCTGGGTATCGTTCGCTGTAGGCCCTTGCTGCACGCAATGCTGAACCATTTCATCCCCCTAATAAGAGATACATGTCATAATACTCTCTCAAACTGTACGACATATCGCTACCCACACGATTGCAAATGTACCAACGCAGTATGAGACTACCTGCTACAGTCTCCAACCCTTTTTATCCCTACCTGCTGTGTCGCGGAGGCTTACAACTGGTGGTTTCACGCCACCACGTCCTTCGAATTTGCATACCCACCGCGTGCCACATTTTAAAATGTTGATTGACTTTTTTTCTTTTTAATTGGAGGTTTAACGACCACCATGAGCAACTCAGTGGGGTATAAGTAGTTTGCCTGTCCTGAATTTAGGACCACTGGTTCCAGGGAAGGGAGAGAATCAGTGCCGTAGGACAAGCACAACATCCATGCTTCACCGGGATTCGAATCCGCAGCCCTTTCGGACAAATGATCAGAAGCCATCGCCTTAGACCACTGTGCAACTGGGGCGGCTTGATTACCTTGTGATACGTGCGTCTGTATAACTGTCCACGTCGCTCTTCAACGAGCATGTGCGTTACCGGATGTGACGTCACGAAAGGTTTGGCGCGTATATCTCCGGAATGCGACGTCCGATCGGACAACGGACAACGGTTTTCGGCTTCTTTCTCCACGAGGAATCGTCCGGTAGGTTTACTGTGCGGTCGATTCTTATCACCCTGTATATGAAAGTTCACATTCAAAAGCGATCTGATAAATTCTCCATAAATTTATGTCTGCAACACAGTCTTTTGATCCATAAAAAATCATCTTATCTACAGATTTGAAAATAACTTTGAAATTTAAACTTTTGAGAGTCCCTAAATTTTTGGACAGCTTTGTCTATAACGAAAGAACTATATCCTCTGTGTGCTGCAATTTCTTTAAAAAAATTGAGCTTTTTTTTTTTTTTTATGACTTTACCTACTATGATGAGCAACCTTATAAGCAGTCACCCGTCCCTAACTTAGGGCCACTGGTTCCAGTGAAGGGGAAAAAACCCGTGCCGTAAGACAAATACAAAATCCATGCCTCACCAGGATTCGAACCCAGATCCACTTAGACGAATGAACAGTCATAAGCCAGCGTTTAGTCCACTGGGCCACCGGGACGGCGCAAAAACGAGCTTTTCCTTGCAAGGAATCCTGTGTTAAGCATATATGTATTGCACGATATACGTATGTGTAGAGAGCACCAATTATTTTTCTTGTTTCCATGAGTTTTGTTAATGACTTGTCAACAACATGACATCTACTCAATTTCCTTCAATTGTATGGAAACAAATCACCAAAATCCATGATCGTCAGGTAGCTGATGATGTCACAATGATTTGAATGTTTAACTGTGAATAAATGCTTGTCTATTCTATAATTTCCCACATGGTTTAATCCTTTAATTCCACCAATATAATATTTACCAACTTGATGAAGTCACCAAGTTGGTTGACTTTCACAGGGTAATCCAGTTGTACCCTACAGAAAGATCTACTGGGAGGAGGGGAGATACTGAACTGAGGGATATAAGCTCAAGTTTTAAAACTACAGGAGGTTGTACTTAATTCCCACTCACCTGTTTTCTGCAAAACATCCCTAACTTTCCTAACTAGAGCCACGAATAACCAAACCTGAGTAAATTTAAAAACGAAGAAAAAAAAACATTTATGCAAAATTTTTGAGATAATTCAACTGTCTTGAATGTCCAATTATTCGTTAATGTAAATTCCCACGCAAAAGTTTACCCTAATTTTTGCTGGAAACTTTTTAAATTACGCGTGTAAAATTATATTAAGATACTAGCTAAATACTCGTTCTTCGAATGCGATGATATTAAAATTATTTCTATCATAGAGGATATTATACCATACAATAACATAATTTGTACCATAAATTAATATACTAATAATACACTTGATCGCTTTGTTCTATAACTCTATTATATCATATCGGTAATAAAACGGATCAAATACATAATGTTTATAGCATAAATTTCTGCATTCTTATAAGACGCGGAGTGCTGTCATTTGTAACTAAACATTTTTAGAGCGACGAACGAATGGAAAAATAAAAAGAATATATTGACTTATACTAGTGTGTCTTTGTACACTAGGTTAGCTGTTCTGGAGTCATCCGCCAGTATAACCATACTGCTAGGAGAACTAACTCTTGAGCACGCTACGTAAAACTGGCCATGAGAGAAACAGTTTTCTCTTAAGTCAATACCAGCTATTTTTAAGAACTGTCCTTGTGTTTTATTGATCGTCATAGCAAAGCAGGCCTTCAAAGGAAAATGTTATCTCTTGAATTCGAATGGGTAATCTGATGAAATAAGAGGTAAACGTGGAATAAATACATATTCCCCATGTGCCCAACCAATAAATATGGTGGCCTCAATGACATTGCGATGTAGAGAATTGATTTAAAGTCTTGTGCCATTACAAAGTTTGGGAGGATTTAAATTCCGCAACAACATAACTGGAGCCCCGATTTTTAATAGAAGCTTGCATTACTGATGGATTCAGAGGGTTCAAAAATTCAACAGGATACTTAATTACTTCGTCGCTGTTAAGTACTGTATCAAGTGATTTGTATGTCATTTCCTCGGCTGAAAAGCTGTTCAACAGGATATCATTTAATTCTGAAGCCTTGTCATTTTTTGGTGTTAGGAGAGCTCTTTCACGAAGCCAAGTCACTGGTTTGTCTTTTAACTGCTTGATATGAGGGTAAACCATTGGCATTAAATTGTGTACATTTGTAACGGTTTTGTACAGGTTTTGTGGAATATCAATATTGCATTCCGTTTCTCTATTACGGCCATCCCCAATATTCAAGAGCAACTCCGCAAAATCACCGCATTTGTTGTCGCAATTTAAATGAACCCGCATGTTTCTTGTCAACGAAAGTTTATCGATGTGAGGCCATAATAATGAAGATTTCAAGCAGGCATTGACTTCATCTGCACGGGTTCTCCCTGGAACAACTGGTAGAATTTGATGGAAGTCCCTCGAAAGCAGCACTGTGATACCCCTATAAGATTGTTATTTCCATTGAGATCTTTTAAACATCTATCAAATGCTTCGATTCCTCCTCTGTGGGACATAGTGCACTCATCCGAAACGATAAGTTTACAATGTTTTAGAACTTCAGAAAATTAACTTTGCTTCGAAATGTTGCATGTAGGAGTTTCCACATAATTTATGTTTAGTGGAAGTTTAAAGGCTGAATAAACAGTTTTACCTCCTTCAAGGAAAGTTGCAGCAATCCCTGAAGAGGTAACAGCTATTGCATCTTTCCTGCACTTCCTACTTTTTCCAGTAATATATTTAACAAATATATTTTTCCTGTACCTTCAGGGGCGTTCAAAGAGAATAATTTGCCATTACTGCTATCGATGCTTTCAAGTACTTTTACGTAAACCCTTTTTTGATCTAGTGTAAGAAGCAGCTCATTTGCATTTACGCTCTCTAGTGAAGATTGAACATTATAGCTGATTTCTCTGAGGTAGTATTTGTTTTCTTTGCCTCTCTCTAAACGTGTTGGCTGAGGAAAGTAATAGTATGTATGTTAAGGTTTTCCCCCATGTTAAGGACTTCACCCTCCAACAGTACTAAACATCTGTTATGTATTTCTGTCTTGTTGATTATACCTATATTTCCTAACTCGTTATTGACTTGCCTCGAAACGTGTTCAGAGAAATTATCCTTGTACTCTTTCCAAAGATACAATGGTTCTGATATCTGACAAAAAACTAACATGATCGAAAACATTGTCTTAACTTTTAAGGCAATGTAGATAAGTTAGCTTCCTCCAAAGTTTCGTCTCAGTGGTTATCGTCTTCCACTAGAACATGTGCTTTACATGCTGCTTGAAATGTCGGATAGACATTATTATCAACTGTTCTGAGATATTAAAATAATGTTGGCCCCCGAACTTCATGCAGTACTATGCGAAGATAGTAGCACTCTGAGTTACTGGGATGTACTGTATATACTCTTCAGAGAACTTGATCTTTTTTAACATCATGATGACCTTCGACATTACTTCCTTTTTTCTTCGTATAAAATGTTTCGTATCCAAGACGAAGTATGATGGAATCTCATGATATAAAATTGTTTTGGGGAATTCATCCGTTTTTGCACAACTCGAAGAAACCTGTTAGTGTAGTTTTAGGGGGATCTTTCTCAAGTACATTCTGGGATGTAAAATACACTCGTTGACCGTTTCCTGAATGGACAGAGAGGTGCATAACAGGAGCAGATCTCTCATGAATCGGAAATGACAGAATTCTTCAAACAGTTTCTGAACTGCTTAAATATTTTCCAGTTTGATAAATTGATACTTCATCAAGCTTATTTTCTAATGCAAATGCTGCCTGATCACTGCCCTTATTGATGTATTTGCATATGCACTTAATTGAACTCACCGAATTGCAATATTCCACTTTGATGCGAACGTGAAAAATTGCAGAAATAACAGGATTGAAGGGCACCACCAAACGGTTGTCTATTATCATACCGTTTATTTCTACAGTAAAACCACCATCATTTGGAGATCTTCGTCAGTACTGAGGGTAGCCGTCATTACCAGTTTGAGTGTTATTGATCAGAGGTCGAGGTGAGCTTTCTTTCACATTACCACAAGGTCCATGTATCATGTTACTCTTTACTATGTCGTAAACAATTGGATTTATTTTTGGATATGGAATTTCAGCACTTATCACGGAATCAATATTATCTGGTAAAACTTTTAGTTTTGTAACCACAGCAAAATATGTATATGAGGTAGCCCACGTTTCTGTCATTCTACAGAGTACATGTAACATCTTATATTTCCATATTTATTTTAACTTTCAGGTGGAAAACGCTCGCTATGATGTCATGGCGATCATGTGGGTTTTGGCTAGGAAGCAAAACTTTAGATATTTCCGTATTTCCGTCCATTTTGTGTTACATGTGAACGCTATAAACAAATCTGGATGTCCGTAATAACGCACATAAGTTATAGCGTCCTGAGTACGTTGATGCATGTAACGTGGTCTTCCGGTGAACGATGATGGCAAAATTACCATTTGTTCCAAATCTGAAACTTTGGCATTGTTTTTCTGAACTGCGTCTTGCAGGTGAATATAATTTTCCTTTCTTAATTTGGTTTGATATGGCGTATATAAGTTAGCCTTTCTGTCTCGATTTTAGCATACATGTCAACAAAGTATTGGCTGAAAATACTGCAGTTATAAAGCAAATGATTTATTTCACCTTGTCTGTGCACAATGCGGTAGCTGTAGAAGACGGCTGCAGACACAATTTTTTGCAGATGTTTATTTGTGACGGGATCAATTTTGGATAATGAGATGGAGTAACCATCTTCACCGCGGCAGAATATAAGAGGATACTGTAAAACGTCATACGATCTGTGTATACTGTAAAACGTCATACGATCACTTATTCGTATTAATTTGTCAAATCGACTGTGCAAAACAATACCCCTCTTTTTAAACGCCTGACCTACTATTACAAGAGCTACTTCGTTCTGTGTTGGCTTATTAAATCTACCTTTATGCCCGTCAATTGGTTTCCCATCTGCGTGAATTACTGTTAGGAAATGTTCGGTATTTTGCGGAGTGTTTTCGATAGCGGCCTTCAAATCCTTGACGTAATTATTGTGATCATGAAGCATCTTCTGAAGTTCGGAGACTAAAACTGGTTTAACACCACTGAATTTTTTACATCTGATTCCTGTTTCCCTGTTGTCTTCACCAACGAAATACATCTGGAGAAATTTCGGTTCTTGCGCTGGTTGAGGTAATAAATTTCCTATCAAGTGATAAACCTGACCTTGCACTTTAAACGTGGGCATGAAATTTCCTTCAGTTATTTGTTTACCTTCGAAAGACGTCATTTGAAAACAACTGTTATACTTTCGGATTGAGCTTAGAAAATGGCGAGTTTCTGGATGAACACCAGATAGGTATAGGTTCTGGAAGCGGTTGGAATGATGGACGAATGACCTTTCCGTTGCCACAACGCATGCCAGTTGGCTCTTCCTTCCACTTGAGAGCCTTACACCATTTACAAACCACATCCAATGAACCTAATTCAACAAATTCATCTCTTTCATACTCAATATCCGGATTATACATAAAACCAGAGTTCATTTTCTGTAACCAAGGTTTTTTTTTTTTTACTTTGCAATCGGTTTTCGTGAAAAGGATCGTAGTGAGCAACAGCGGTTCGATTCACTTGAGGCTTGTTGTTTTGGCATATTTCTCAGAAGAGGCCCGATGCACTTCTGGATTGCTTTTCGTGTATTTTTCAACAGCTGCCCGATTAACTTGTGGATTGTTTTTCCTGTATTTTTCAGCAGAAGCTCAGTTCACTTCTGGATTTTTTTGTGTACTTTTCAGCAGCGGCCCGGTGTACATTAGGCCTTTTTGTTTTAGCATATATTGCTGATGCTTTCCTCAGTTGTTTTTTTCTAGCATTATCTGAAAAGCGAGCACGTCGAGAACTCTTCTGAAAGGAAAAGCGAGCACTTTTCTGTTTCCAGAATTACTATTTGACTACTTAAATATGCTTGACTGAATGTATGAAATGGGAGTTTTGCGAGTAGGCGATTCCTCAATAGATAGAAGACTTGAAGGATAGTCTATTCTGGATGCATTCAAGACAGTTGTTTGTGCCACATCAAATTGTTGTGAATCAACATTTTCTTGACAAAGAAAAAGCGTTGCTAGATCTTCTACTGTAATGCATTTAAACAATAGTGACACACACCCTTCTTGCCATCCTCCCTTGCCATTAAGTGAATCGGAATTGAAAAGGTTGAAGCCATTATCAACTTCCCAGAAGGATACAGTCTGACTGTGACTAGTGAAAAGAAATCCTATATTATCTCCTTCTTGTTGTAGCAATCCATTTAATCTGCTAGCCAACTGCTTCACGGTATTTTTGAAAGATATTTCGTTTGAATAAAATAGTCCAGAAAACTGATTCACAATTTCCATACGTAACACTGCACAGTTCAAATTAACAGTATGGATAATATCTTTAAGAAAGAAAATGATGTCTTACTTGATTAATAGTTTTGCACTCCATAAGAAACTGGTCACCTCTCCTTAAAATAAAATCTATTTGGTCCACTGAAGAGAAAGATTTTGATGAACCTACACCATAAGAAATTGCGGCAGTTGAAATGGCCATACACTGCATATTTCTTCGCTCTTTTGGGAAACACATGTGTGCCTGACTTATTCTGCCAGACGACACATAATCAAGTTCGTTCATAACTGTAAATTTAAAACTTAGCCTACACGAAACAAATCAAAGTACGTCGTTAGTCTTCACTTTCATCGTTAAAATATCAATAGACAACAGAACAAAATACGTTGTTACTTTCAGCATAAATGTAAAAAGAACCTTGCTTATAAACAATTTGGTAAACAATATCGATCGAAACTGTACATTTAAAAGCTAGCAAGTCAGATGTTTTTTAAAGCGTGAGCAAAATTGTTTTGTCATCGCTAATATCTGAAGAGGGAAACTTTGTTTCTTTCAAATTTCAATTATTATGAAAATCTACCCGCATATTTATATTTATTGCAGTCACCTTACCACTTATATAACGTCACCGTTGCTTCGGTGAAAACGAATGTTGGTAATTTTATTTTGACTCAAAAAGCCTTGACATTCGATATGTCAAACGATAATATAAATGTTCAAATGCAAAGCATAATATGATATAGCGCTTTTTACGTGATTTTTAAGGCTTTTTTGTTAAATAATTTCAGAACAAATAAATTTAGAACAAAATGTATACGGAGTAGGTCAACTCAAGTCCTTCAAAACAGGGCGGGGCTTCAGTTGCTGAGCAACAATGACTCGATCATTGCAAAACGTCCAAGCATTATCAAAGCTGGGTTACTTAAAAAAACATTTCGACCCATTTAAAGTTATCGTAGGAAAATATCCTTTCTTAGTGCGCCTCTATGTCATAAAAGGAACATTCCTGCCAAATATGAAAGTTCTAAGTGCAGTAGTTTCTGAGATTCGGTGATATGTCAGTGAGGGCTTTCAGTTTTATATGTACAGATACTACCAAATGTTCATTTGAGGTCCGATCAAAAAGTTCCGAGACTAGGCCGATATACGACAAAGTTCTTACGTTACTTAAGTCTGGCTTTGATCACCCTCAAAGTTGTCTCCTTCGGCAGCGATTCAGCGCTGCCAGCGTTTTTGCTACTGTTGGAAAGCTGCCTGGAAGTCCTGTTCGCGAATCGTGTCAAAACCGTCTGCGATTCGCGCTGGATCTCGTCCACGGTTTCAAAATAGCGACCCTTGAGCTTCGACTTAATCTCCGGGAACAGAAAGAAGTCGCAGGGGGCCAAATCCGGCGAGTAAGTTGGGTGAGGAAGGGTAGTCATGATGTTGCGGCTGCAAAACCGGCTCATTGCTAACGCTCTGTGAGCTGCTGCATTGTCGTGATGGAGCAGGAAATCACCCCTCCGCCACATTTCAGGTCGTTTGAGGCTAATGTCCTCCCAAAGACGCCGCAGAACATCGCAGTAAAAAAGGGCGGTGACGGTCTGGCCCTGGGGAAAAAATTCAAGGTACACAACACCACGAATGTCGAAGAACACGATGAGCCTGCTTTTTGTTGCTCTCCGGACCTGTCGGGCCTTCTTCGGTCTTGGAGACGCCGGGCTCTTCCACTGCGACGACTGTTGTTTGATCTCCGGGACGTAACCTTAGTCCCAAGTCTCGTCCGCAGTGATGACTCGCGACCGGAACGTTGGTTCTTTCACCAAATACTGACGAAGACCTTGACATAGCTCGACACGGAGCGCCTTCTGTTCGGGGTTCAGAATCTTTGGCACAAACTTTGCAGCAATGCGATGCATGTTCAAAACAGAAGTCAGAATTTCTTGCACTGTTCCGTATGACACATTGACAGTGGTATAATGTCTTGAATGGTTCTCCGACGATCCTGATGCCCCACTTCTTTCATTTTGTCCACATTTTCAGGCGTTTTGTTCGTGGACGGTCGCCCTGACCTCTCGTCATCTTCCAGTGCCATTCTTCAGCTCTTGAAGCGCGAATGCCACTCAAAACACATCGCACGACTCATTGCTTCATTGCCATAAGCCTGCCACACGATTTCATGCGTCTCCGTTTCGGATTTGCCGAATTTGACACAGAATTTGATGTTCGCTTGCTGTTCTAGCTTGCAGTCCATACACAAAAATTGCAGCAGTGTTCTGTGCGTGGTCACCAAATATCGTGTACCACAGCTCCTGATCTTCACAGAACGACGCTACTCGGCACAATGACTCAAGAAGGTCACTGCCCTCGACCGCTGCTCGCGCACTCGCATGCTGCCATCTGTTGGCGCGCTACGTGCCTAGTCTCGGAACTTTTTGATCGCACTACGTATATATTAAGAATCAAGCAAGGAAAAATAAAAAGGGAAGTAAACACTGAAAAACAAATTACTAGTAAAGTGATAAGCCAAAATGTACCCAAGCTGAAGTTACGAAAAATTGACTGAAATGAAAATCAAAAAAACAAACACAAAGAGAAACTAAACCAATGATGAAACCTATTGAAGGAGCCATGTCTTCACAGCATTCAACTTTTTCTGTGTTATTTTTTTTTGACTGCCACAAATACACAGATAGGTGCACACATACATACCATGCGTGCTAACACATGTAACAGCGGCATTAAGTAGAGAGGGCGATTTCTTCTTGACACACACCCACTCGTACTGGTGCCTATTTTATGTTGTCCAACATACAACTCAAATTAGTATATATTCATGGTTATTTCAGCACTTCATATAACTAACACATGCAACTTTCCTATCAATAATAAATTACTGAAGAACCATGTTAAACTTTAAAAAAAGCCCCAATAAAACCCACCTGGGCATCTCGATGACAATGCAATCAGTCACCATGCCTGGAACATGCTTCAGGAACTGGAAACAGGGCCGGTCTGACTGTAAGTACGAATATAGCCATGTGCTAAATTTCGCCCCCTCCCTTCTTTGATCTTTTTTTCTTTTTCAGTAAGAACCACTAGTAGAGAGGCGGATTTCTTCTTGACACACTTCCACTCGTACTGGTGCCTATTTTATGTTGTCCAAAACACAACTCAAATTAGTATATTTCAGCATTTCATATAAGTAACATATAAGTAAACAACAGCATTTCATATAAGTAAACAATAAGGCTTGTCTCTCAAGCCTTATTCTTATATATATATATATGTATATACCTAGGAACTCTACACGTGCCAGAGAAACAACAAGGGAGTATTCAGCTTTCATTTTTGTTGCCAGCACAGACCAGCTCATAAAAAAATATATTAGCGGATAATTTTACTATGTAAGAAAATTTAAAAATCCATGGGTTAATTTGGCATCCCTTCCCTTTGGCAGCTACCTACCTGGCCTACCCTGCCCCTCGGAATGGTCCTGGCTCGAAAAACAGAAGATTAAATAGTTCTCCTGACTTTAATCCTATTAAGAACATTTGGGACTCTGTACAGCAAGGTTTGGATAACCGCATTCCATACCCTAGTATATTGGCAGACCTCTGTAATGTGTTGCCTGTAATAGGGGACGAGCTGCACCAGACACTCATCAACAATGTCCCTGCAAGTATGCCTCGTAGGTTTCAAGACGTTCTTTGACACATAGGTGGTGTTACTGGATACTGAAATCCAGGGTATGGACATTCTCCGAATATACACTTTTGTCTATATTGCAGTACTACTTTGTTGTGTGCAGAAATTGCACATTAAGTTGTTTTTGTAAACAAAACCCACTATGTCGTTGGTGTTTAGTAGCTTCACTGTGTTATTTAAGTGCGTGTTATATATACAATATATACAGTATACATATATATAACACGCCCTTAGACACACACACACACACATATAAGGGCGACAGATTAAAAGCTGGTTCACATATAGAGCTTAGATATGTGAACCAGCTTTTAATCTGTTGTCCTTAACATTTTGTTAATAGAAGAGATCCAAAAATCAAAGAAAGGCTGATTAGGAAGCACTAGCTGAATTGGAAAAGTATTAATCCGTCAATGAATAGAAATACTGGTTTGTGGCTCTAATTTAATTGGTTACCAATGAAAAGATGGCTCATTCAGAGAAATCTGAAGATACGGAATCAACTAGCAAATACGAAAATTCGTCTATTACCCTTGCGATTTGGAAACGAACAACAAAATTCAACGTGAGTTGGAACATTAAATACAAAACCAATAGTACCAAAAGTAAACAGTTATCAAGATGGTTTTGAAACATTGTGGAAAAAGGGGCAATGATATGCGTTCGAAAATAATATCGTTGAAGGAAAAATTAGTTCAAATAAAAAAAATCTTTAAAAAACTATACTTCCAAGCTCTGCCGCTCTCCCCTCCATTCCTGAAATTTAAACAAAAATTTAGTAAAAAAAACATTACTGGAAAACGACACCTGCGACGGGTTCAATAACATTGCTCTGTTTCATTATTTGATAGGCACGGCTCTGATATGTGGAAGGGGAGATGGGCACACTTGGATGAAAGTGTGTACTTCAACAGTTTAACAAAATATTGCATTGGATGTTTGGATATATTCCATTTGGATACTGATACATTATGATTTCAGTATGTTGAATTCAGATCTGGTACAAAATGTGAATTTTCAAAAAAAAAAAAAAAAATACAATTAAATGTTCGCATTCCTTATGTAGATTTTGAGTTGTGACTGGCAATTTCTTTTTGGCCACAGGACTCTGTGCAGGGTGAGTTTTGAATTTCTTTGAACCTTGAAGCTTTCTGGATTTAATAAGTATCTCCCGAATAGCTTAGTCCCTGTTTCTGTTTCTCTGCACCCAATATATTTCTTGCATAAAACTGGCTGAATTAGCCCTAAGACATGCTGATCTAGTGCTTGATAAGAGCAATGTAGAGTATCCTTTATAACATACCAATAAGCTGCGTTTGTAACTGTTTGCTACACAGAGACACATGGAAGCATAATTGAGTAATTAAGTACAAATCCAATACTGTTATCTAAATATCAGAAGGATTTCAGTTTCTTTCAGAATTAGTTGAATTTGTTATTTAAAAATCTAACCAAATATTCATTAGCTCATAAAACTGAAAAGGTTTAATTAAAATTTCATTTTGACATGCACCACTGCACCACCCCCATCTTTTCCTTGCAATATATTTTAGTACTCTTTCACGAAAATACAGCATAGATTAAAAACGAAACAGCTATGTTTAGATGCAAAAATATAACAAATTTGTTACTACTCCTAGTTTAAAATGCAGTCGATGATACATAAACGCGTTAAGAAACGAAAATATCAATGTGTTCACGTGTTACGGGTATCTCCACGTGTTACGAAGCGAATACATGAATGTGTTCACGTGTTACGGGTGTCTCCACGTGTTACCAAACGAATACATGAATTGTGTTCGAATTCGATGCCTATGAATTGAAACAGGAAAATAACTTACCTTTAAAGAACTTGGATAAAATTCCCTTAACCCCAACATTAACTCCAAAGTGAGTTTGGGATGAGTCACTCACAATACATGTTACCCCGGCTATCAGCACGCACTACAGCAGCGCCACACATTAAGGATGGTTCGATAGCAGTGTAACGCTGGCTACTCTTGAACCATATTATGGTGCCTGATTGAAACCATCAGACACAATCGCATTATGGTGCCTGCTTGAAACCATCAGACACAATCGCATTATGGTGCCTGCTTGAAACCATCAGACACAATCGCATTATGGTGCCTGTCGGTTTCACCAAAGTTTGGTGAAACATTCATCTTCTTTAAGTACTTGAACCAATTTTTGGTGAAATGTTGATCTGAAATATTTTTTTTAGTATAGCCTGTCCCAAAAAGTGAAAGTTTTAAAATGTGAACTCTTATCCGCAAAAAAGTTTCCTGTTGATAAAATAATGCGTCTTTCTTTTTCTCTTTTAAATACAGCTCATTTGCAGAATATTTAGGAGTCCCCCAACGACGTTATTTCCATGCCAGAACTGTTAATGCCCGCAAAACTAGTTACGTTAAGAAACACAAATAAAACTCCTGTGAGTAATTTTTTGAAACAAGAATTAATTTTTCCAATAAATTTGTCTGAAACAAACTTAAAGTAAAGTAATTTTTGGAGAATCCCCAACTCACTCAGCTTACCTACAGTTAAAAAAAGTGCAACTAATTTGGGGGAATTCCTAACCTATCAACTGAAAGAAACTGAGCTTGGGTAGGGGAATCCCCTCTTCAATGATGGAAGGGAAATTCCCTAACCGATCAACTGAAAGAAACTGAGCTTGGGTAAAGGAATCCCCTCTTCAATGATAGAAGGGGAATTCCCTTTCCAATTAGAAGGAGATTCCCCAAAAACTTACTTTCACTTTTTCAGTCATCAGTCTGAAGCAGAGTTGTGAGCATGTAGTGCAACTAATACTTCATTTAAAAGTTTCGCAAAACTTTAAAATGAAGTAGTAGTTGCACTACATGACCACGTTATGACTACGACCTTGACTGTGACTGCTGCAGCATCACACTACCAGCTCGCTCTCCCAATAAACGGAAAATCCTCATGACTCCTAAGGTGCGAAACTAGTTAGCTACGTTAAGAAACACAAATAAAACTCCAGTAAATGGACAAAACTAACCTCAGTGTTCGCAAGTCTGCAATGGTTGCAGCTTCAGTCAGGAGCGTAACAATTCAAAAATTATGGGGTGGGCTCAAGTAGTTTCATACCCAAACACCGAAAATAATGGCTAATCTAGGATAATCAATTAATAATTAAGCGTTAATAATTAATAATTCATTATATAATTACATAAATACATTAATAAATTAACAGTTTCATTGATAATTAAAATACTGATTTACAAAATTTTGTTACAAAGCCTTATGCATTGTCAAGGGCTATATACACTGGCGGAAAGTGAAAAAGAACACCAAGAAGGAATTGGCGGACGATCATGAAATTTAAACATGTTAATGGGGTCGAATTTACGTAGCTGAGATGTTAATTTCGGGACCAACCGGTGAGCGCTTACGCCACAGCACGGCATAATATGCAAATTATCGTCGGTGGTGTTTAAGGAGTACGGCGAAGTGAATGTAATCAGTCGTCGGCGTACGGACACGTGCGAAGACCCTGAAGAAGCTGCAATGCCTGGACATGGAAGACGTGTACGATTTCAGCAGTTATCGGACTTTGAGCGAGGTCGTCTAGTCGGAATCCGCGAGGTCGGGTGGTCGTATCTTCGTATTGGGGAGCGAATTAGACGGGAAGTATCGGTGGTGGTACGATGTTGGCGTAGATGGTCCGAGGAACATTCCCACACGAGAAGACGTGGAACCGGGAGTCACAGACGGACTGATGAGCGGACCGATCGACGCATAAGAAGAGCGGCGTTGTCAAGCAGAACATCCACTGCGACGCAAATCCGAGCAGCCGTTGCACCTGAGGTGACTGTGCGAACAGTCCAGAACCGTCTACTGGATGCAGGACTACGTGCACGTGTGCCTCTGGCATGTGTACCTCTGATTCCAGCTCACCGTCAAGAACGGCTGCAGTGGTGTCACCAACGTCTGCACTGGAGAACGCAATGGCGATCTGTCGTGTTCAGCGATGAAAGCAGATTCTGCTTGGGAGCCTCCGAAAGGCCGTCTGCGTGTTCGCAGACGCACTGGGGAGCGTCTCCACCCTTCTTGTATCCGCCAGCGACACACAGGTCCTACACCTGGTCTCCTGGTGTGGGGAGCGATCAGCTATCACTCCGGTACACAATTAGTGTTTGTACCGGGTACGTTAAACAGCACCTCCTACATCAACAACATCATTCAGCCCGTTGTTGTGCCATTTGTAAGGTCGGTGCATGGTGGTGTTTTCCAGCAAGATAACGCACGCCCACACACGGCACGTGCAACGCAACATGTACTTCAGGGTGTGAGACAACTTCCATGGCCTGCACGTTCACCGGATTTGTCCACCATTGAGCACGTGTGGGATTTTATGTGACAACGACTTATCCGGTCTCCACGGCCAGCCACGACCATCCCCGATTTCGCGTCCAGGTTGAGGATGCTTGGAACTCAATAACCCAAACTTACATCCAACATCTGTACGACAGACTCCATGCCAGAGTTGCACAGTGTGACGCAGTTCATGGCAGTTCAACCTCGTACTAACCATGTTACATGGAAATATTATTTTTCAGTTTACCAGCAAATACAGCTGTATTTTGCCATAACGTTTTTTTTTTTTTTTGATTGAAGGTTTAACGACCACCGTGAGCAACGCAATGGGCTATAAGTAGTCGCCCGTCCCTAATTTAGGGTCACTGGATCCAGGGAAAGGAGAGAGCCAGTGGCATAAGACAAACACAACATCCATGCCTCGCGGGATTCGAACCCGGACCCCTTTCGGACGAATGATCAGAGGCCATCGCTTAGACCACTGCGCCACCGGGGCGGCCCATAATGTTTTGATCACGTTATCCTCTGTATTCCGTTATTATGCTCTATAAATTTCGTTGGTATCAGACGTCTTCTTCTTGGTGTTCTTTTTTCACTTTCCGCCAGTGTATATATTAAATGTGGTTAATGTAAAACAGAGTACTTCTCTCTGTGTATTCAATTTCTCGAAATTATTTATGAAGGCGCAATTTTAAAATTAGTTATTTTATGAAATAAATAATAGTGAGGAATATTGGAAATGTAAAAGTTTTGCTAGTACTTTAATAAAATTATACTTACATATCTTAGCATCATTATACAAGGTAATTGCGCTTCGCCGCCATTGCTTTTAAAATGTGGATCCTGTATTCACTTCTACTTATCGATGAATGTTCAGCAATGCGAGTCCAGAAAGTCGAGAATTAGACCTTGTGTTTCGAAGATACATTTTCTGGCGCTTGAGAGTAAAAAATGTACTTTCCGGAGTGGCTGTTGAAACAAGGAAGCGTTGATAATTTTTTTAGTAATTTTTTGATATTGGAGTAAGAAAAAACAACAACAGCAGCTTCACAACTTGATAAGGATTCTATCGCAGTGATTGTCTTTTCTCTTATCTTATTGTTAATAAAAGAATATTCCAGGGGTGTGAGCGACAGCGAGTGAATCCTGCGGTTGTGTTGCTTGCACGTGGAAAAATGCACCAATGAAACGAATTCCAAGGGATAAAAAAATCCGCGACTTCGTTGGAAGAAAATGTGATCTGAGTTAGTTTTTGTTATTGGCTTTTCTGATTCATCTTTATATTTTTAATGAACAAGATTTAAAATTCGGCTTTAAAAGAGAAAAAGAAATTATGTTACTCGGCGTTCAACAGAAAAATGTGCTTCGCCATCCAATGGCAGGGGCTGGAGCCCCCTGAGACCCCTCTCTTTCATACGCTAATGGCTTCAGTTGTAAATGAAGCTGGTTGTTCCACATCTTCTGCAGTGCTTTCGAAAAGTATGTCGACAGGCAACGCCAGCTACGTTGACAGGAAGCTGCAGAGAAAATTAAGGGAAACTATTATGCCTCGAAATGTGTAGAGCACTGGGATGGTAAACTTTTACCGGACATTATGGGTGGAGAAACTGCTAATGTTGACCGATTGCCTGTTTTGACTTCGTCTCTTGTTGATGGCACTATTAAGCTATTTGGAGTACCTAAGTTGGAATCGAATACAGGCAAGGCATCAGCTGATGCTGTTCTCGAACAGTTAAAATCATGGCAGAGTGGCACATTTGCAATTTGAATGTGCTTTGACACAACAACTGCGATACCGTAAAATTCAATAAAGCTTGTTCTCTTTTGGAGAAAGCTGTTGGAAGAAACTAACTGTGGCTAGCTTGCAGACACCATATGCTTGAAGTACTGCTGGCAGACGTTTTTAATGCTTGCCTTGGGTCATCAAGTGGACATGATATTGAACTGTTTAAAAGATTTCGGGACAACTGGTCAGAACAGGAACGCCATGAGGCAAAACTTCCACAAGTGCCTCTAGTTCCAGCAACAGATGCTGTGAAATCTTTCATTTCTGGGCAGTTGAATATAAACCATCCACGGGAATGACTATGATAAGTTTCTGCATCTTGTTTCCTTAATGGGTGGCTTAAACGTGGATAAAAAAGTAACAATTCGCAAGCCCGGTGCGCTTCATAAAGCACACTGGATGGCTAAGGCAATGTATTCAGTGAAAATTGAACTGTTATTTGGTTGTAATGAAACAGACTTACATCTGATAGCACACGAACTACAAGGAATTCAACGATTCAACCGGTTTGCTATCACTCTGTGTACATTCAATCATGGTTTACATGCCGATCTGCAACTGATTCACCAATCAATTACATAGATGAACCACATAGTTATGATCTGTATTAATGTGCTAAACATCTTATCTGATGAGGTGTATTTCTCAAATACAGTTCTGATTGTTCTCTATGCACATTCCTTCATGTGAGTAGTTTAGCTTTCCCTTCGATGCATATGATAAAAGTCTATAGCAATCTTAATACTGCGATATAAAAATATTAAAAACGAGAAGTTCCAGAGACTATGTAGTTCAAAAGACTATTAGTTTTACAATTGAGAACACTTCACTAATATATTATACATTTATTACCATTATTATTACCATTATTATTACCTCTTTCTGCAATGCTCCCTGAATAACACTAACTGTACATAATAAACAGTTGAAGGAAACACTGAACATCAAGGGCAAAGTACTATGCTATAGACATTGAAAAGTCAACACTACACACGAAACTCTCACCTCTGCACGATCTCTGTAATACGCAATGCATTTCAATATCACTTCGATATCATTATCAAGTTCTCATGTGGGGTCTCCCAAGATAACTTAGGTATATATACATGGGCACTACCAATCAATGGTCGTCATGTCACTGTCCACACCACTGTCAACGTCATCTATCATTCACTGCGTCTTGCCGTCTTTATGTAGAAGATTGTTGCCCAACTGCTGTAGGATGATTTGAGCGTTTAGATCCAGGGTTGTGAATTCCAGTATTTGTTTATCATATGTCTTATTATTTTTAGAGTATCTATGTTTTCTTTTTGCTTGGATTCTTGTTCTTCATTTACAATCAGTCTCCAAGGATTGGGAATACCTATAGGGTTAAGTTTGCTGCAGTTTTAATATCTTGTCTTTTCGATAACCAAAGTCTCTTCATTCAAATCTTAGTTTTTGTTCCGAGTCTTGGTCAGTAATGATTTCAACACTACTGAGGTCTAGAGTTTAGTTATTATCAATGCAATACTCCATCAATGCAGTCTTTTCTTCACGTTTTCTCAAATTATCTTCATCGTGCTTAAGTCGATAAGATAGTCGATTCTTGGTACTACCTATATAATATTTTTCAGATTTCCTTCCATTTTGATGTAATATTAGTATTTGGTACACTCCTGTATTTTCTAATAGACTTTTTGGCGCTTTATTCTTATAAAAGTAAAGTGATTGGTAAGTTGACTTATGAGTCTTCATAGAAGAATGTCTCCAAGAACATGTGAACTGAAGTTCACATGTGGTTTTTTATGCAAGATATGTTGATGTCACCTTTTTTATTTTCAATGAACATAACCCTGAACTTATTGAAACTGTGCGAAAAACTTACAGCAACTTCTTTCCAACAATAAAATTAACGAAAGAAATTGAACAGAATAATGAGTTGTCTTTTTTAGACGTATTAATTACTAGGAAAGCTCAACACCTGGATTTCCAAGTTTTTCGGAAAGATACTTATGCACCAATTTTTATTCCGGCGGACTCTTTCCATCCATGGACATATAAGACCTCTGCGTTTAGATATTTAATCCGACGTGCATTTACCTTATGTAGCACTAATCGCATTAGAAATGAAGAATTCGATTGGATTTACAGCACAGCAAAACACATGGATATAAAAGTAAAGTGATTGGTAAGTTGACTTATCAGTTCAAACATCCACTACTGACACAAAATAAAGAAGAAGTTACATACTTTGGTAATTTCCCATATTTACCAACCATAGCAACTCTACTGAAAAGAGAGTTGCGTAAGGTCACATTTTTACATTTCAAAAAGCTCAAAACGCTGAAGCGCCAAGAGCTTTTCAAAATGTAAAAAATGTGTAGTATGAAATACGTATTGTACCAATGTACCTGGCACAAAATTTATGGGTATAAGATTTTCATTAAACAACTGTCATTGCCCTTAACTGCAATGACAGTTGTTTAATGAAAATCTTATACCCATAAACTTTGTTTTCTCCTGCTTCCACCAGTTGGTCCAGTACATAGTCTCACAACCATTTGCCAAGGTTTGTATGCCGCGTGTTGTATATGTATGATATGTATAATTTTATGTATATATGTATAATTTTAGTATTAGCCTACAATATACTAAACAGTTGAGGGACCTCTAAATATTGTGCAAATGAGCTGAAATTTTGCAAAAGGTATTATTTAGTAAAAGGAAAATTTTTGGGGGGTAAGAGTTGACATTTAAAAGACTTACACTTTTTTGGGACAATCTAGCGCACATATCAAGACGCCCAATTTGCAGCGATAAAATTCGTCGATGTGGTTTAGTTGTGAGGAGGCGTGGTTCGGATCCACCACCTGCAAAATAGGCTTGGTTCGTTATAAAATATAACAAATATCATTCAGTTTATGTTGAAATGGAATCAGTAAATTTTTAAATCGACATTTAATGTAATTTTACTTGAACGTATTACTTTGGAATTTGGAAAGCTTGAAGATGGGTGTGAAATTGTACGTTTTTAAAACTTCAAATTGAAGATCTGTGATACGTAACAACAGAAGTGTACCATAGTAATTTATGGGGTAGTCAGCTAAACGAGTTTGATCTTAAAATAAAATAACTTCAGTACATTTTTTAATTCGAAAAGATACATCCAATTCAAAGAAGTGTTTGACAACATGAATTTCTCTTTTGATTTACTCTGGCTATATGCCAACACAGATTAAGATTTTGCTTCTAGTCACATTATTTATTTTCTGTTTACAATTTCTCTTATAATCAGAGGTTTTCCAGTAAATGGATTGCAAGGTTTATAAATATAAATAATATAATCTCTATTAAAGGTTAAATCTGAGGAGCGATGTAGTGGGTTCAATTAGTTTCGCGAGGGACCTTTTTTTGTTAAATTTTGGCTGTTCTCCAAGCTTATTAATGAAACTCAACGTTATCTCTCAAACACATATTTTAATTTTAGTAGAGTATCTTTCGTTTAAGAACCGACAATTATGGAATCTGTAATAACTTAGCTGGCATCCTGGACCAAGCTAAACGAAAATAATATGAAACATGGGATCATAAATAATTGCAATTCTTTCCTATGTAAAATTTTCGGCCTACTTCAAAGAATTGACTGTGCACACTTTTAACATCTCGAAAAAGTCATGACAATATTCTGCAAAGCTGACACAGCGTTTCAATGAAGAAGAAAGAAGATTCGAAACCCAGATGTAAAGAAAGAGCTTGAAGATATAACCAATGAGAGCAATCACAGTGACAATCTTTCCTGTGTTAGGTTTCTGTTCGTTGATAAATAATGCTATTTCGGTACGCGAATACGCACTTTGTGTTTTATTTTTCCAATGAAAAATCACTAATCACTATTGGGAAATATTTTCTACTACACGGTTTTGAGAAAACGTTTCTCAGTAGCGCAATGAAAGTCCGAGATAAATGTGCATAGACACATGATGACATTGCTTTGAAAGGAGTCACAAAACGCAACGGAAAAATTTTCAGTATTTGAATTCACATATTGTGGAGCTCATTTGAGTTCCTATAGCGACTCTTAAAAATTCAGAAAGTCTCTGGCACAAAGTTCCATTTAAATTCAATGAGCTGGATATATGATACCTTTCGAAAAGATTTGTTCAGACAGCTAGCGACTAATTGAGTAATCGATCTGAAAACAATATTGGAACTCCAGTGCTTCAGAATGGAACTGATCAAAATGTTTCAAAATAGAAAAAAAAAGATGCACAGTTCTACACTTATAAGCTTCCATAATACACACATATACGCAGGCTATTCTCAAAAGATAATTTTTCTGCGGTATGTTAGAGTTAGGAAATTTTATATTATTTTCTAAAGTTTTACGATGCTAATTTTTACATCAGGACGATTCACGCTTCTATTAAGTGCTTCAGGATTGATTAAGTGACGGGCAAGCAGATGAACGAACAAAAACTATGAAACTGATAAGGCGTTTCTGCTTATGCTTTAAATCTAACACTACTTTGTGAAGAACGCTTAAAAACCTAGTTTGTCTTTGAAATTATCGATAGGAAGTTTTTCTTTCAGCTCATTTACATATGAAAATTAAGGAAAAAACATCCCTCATAAAGACATCGGTTATTCACACAATTTTGCAAGCGGTAGTCAGAATAACACTCTCAATTGCTCTAGTTAACTGTTCATTATGTAGCATCACATCAGAAAACTTGAAAAATGCTGATTGAATACTTTTACTAAGTATCCTTCATATGTCTTAGCACTCTGCGTTCTACCTGCGTCAGCTAAATTCCAAAGAAATGGGTAAATTACATGAGGTATCTGAAATAATTTATATGGTACATCTGCTGGTATCAAGATTCTGGCTGTTATCAGCATAGTTAAATTTTCTGTTTTCTTTTTACCGGTTATTTTTTATTTGTGACTGACGCGGTCTGAAGTTACTTACAATTACTGTGATTTCCAATAACTGATTTAATAAATAAGTTGAAGTGAAATCAGTCATGGAATTCAAGAGTTAATGGAATTTTATTGAGATTGAGTGTTAGAGTTGGACTGTCAGGATCTATGAGAAAAATGGCGCTGTGTAACGAGAGGTACGTCGATATATCAATGGAACTAAAGAATGTTGTAACTTGTTTATGAGATATCACGTGCTGTGTATAGCACTCACAATGCACAATTAAATTCCAGTTTGTATCATTCCAAAAATACGGATTAACTTGTTCAATCAAACAGATCGTATTCTCAGATAAACTTAATAATACACTGTATATGTAAATAAAAGTTTAAAAGATTTATCCTTACTAATTGAAGAAATATTAAATGATTTACCCTGACTTATTGATGAAAGATTAAAGGATTTACCCTAACTAACTGATAAAAGATTAAATGATTTATCTTAATGCTTCCGTTGAGAATAATTCTTTCCAGAAAATAAATTCTGAGAAGCATTCTTTACATTCTCAGCCTTGTCATCTCATCACGAATCACTCAGTTGATCAATGATTGTGAATACTAAACATTAATGAGAATTTTATTCTCTGTGGAGACTGGCCTCTAAATAGGAGGTACTCTAAGTACTTTTATATGGTGTACGGAAAAACTTTACATTTTTAAGCTTCCAAACACCACAAAAACATTAGTGAGTCCATTAGTAGCAATACCATTAGAAATATATAATATGAATGTCAGTTCATGTTAAGATCACAGGTTCAGTTCCCACTGTTTAAACATTGTGAAAGTTAACACGCACTTTAATGCAGAAAATCTGTACCGATGCTCAGCCTCTTCACCGACTCTCAGCCCCGTAAAAAGTTTATCCCAGAAAAATTCATCTTCACCGACTCTCAGGTCCGTAAAATATGCATCCTCACCGATGCTCAGCAGTAAAATATGCGTCTTTACCTTTTTTATGTGTTGATGTGTTGTACGATGTAGAAAACTAGAACTGTGTGTGTATGTGTGTGTGTATTTTCCATTTTATCACATTTGACATTCCACTTGGAATTTCTAATGGTATTCCAAGCAAAGTTTTCGAGGAAGTCGACATATTTCTCCTAAATATCCTTTCTAATAAAGGTAGTGATGTAAAGCATTTTACTTTTTGAACTAAACAATTTAATCTAATTCTAAAAAACCTTCTTTTGTGAGAAAGTAAATGTCATTTACTGTAAAAAAATTAAATTGCTCATAATAATTCTGTTTTCTTTCTCTTTTTAAGTCAAGTGCTTAATAAATATGAATAAGTAACCGTGCACCATGGAAAAATATCTGATAAGCATTTACCCTCTTTTTTTGGAAACCTGAATAATTTTATGTATTGTAAATGGTTAAACTGCTGATTTCCAAGGAAATGATTTTACGTCATCATAAACAAACTCCATTTCCTTAGCATGCAGCAAACGTTTTGAAAAAAAAAACATTCATAAAGTAAGAGGCATTACAATAATACGAAATAAAATGTTATACCGTAATTCATTTTTGAAATGCATTGTCATCTTGCAAACTTAACCTTTTGTTCGTTATTTCACTTAAGAAAGCAGGATGAGTTGATAGGAATAGGGAAAATGTGAATATGAATTATGTCATCAATTATAATGACATTATTCGACAAATCTGAATAGATACTGGCTTTCTGCAAATCTTAAAATATTCTCCGTTATTTCATTTATTTAAGAAAGCAGAAGGAGACCACAAAAAGCAGTCATTTCTTTCTTCGGAACGGCAACCAAAAAATAATACATTGCTGGATTATGAAAAAATTCGGAGGGCAATTACAGCGATAACTAAAATTTATCCCAAGAAAAATTCTATCTTTGTTTCCGTCTTTTACACAACTTTCTTGAAATGAGAAAAATATACATTTAAATTTGAAACATTTAAAATCGAATAAATGTCAAATGATCTTTGACTAGTTCCCATGCTAGGTCCCCATGCTCACTGCACGTCATCGCCAACAACGCATGAAATGGGCCCCAAGATAATCGAGATTGGACCGTGGATGTTTGAAAGAAAGTGGCCTTGTCTGTGGATGATTGGAAGATAGTGGCCTTGTCCGCGCTCGGCCGTCTACGTAATGCACCAGAAATCTTGAGATTTCTGGTGCATTACGTAGACGGCAGAGCGCGGATACGCCGATTACCAACGGAGGCTATGACACTTGGATGTACTGTAACAGGCCGGCGACAGCGGTGTTATGCTGTAGGCGATGTTTTCTTGGGACACTTTAGGCCCCGTTATCCCAATAGCACAAATCCGTAACAGCTGTCAGGTATCTGAACATCGTTGCGACCAGGTTCGCCCAATTCTTGGCAACTGTGCTCCTTGCTGGTGAGGGCAATTACCAAGAAAATAATGCGCCATGCCACACTACCAGAATCGTCTAGGGGTGGTTCGAGGAACATGCTGGTGACTTTCTGTTAATGTCCTGGCCTCCAAATTCACCTGACCTGAACCCAAACGAACATTTGTAGTTCGACTTGGAAAAGTGTGTTCTCGCTAAATCACCACCACCCCGAAATGTACGGGAACTGTAGGACTTGCTGTTGACATTATGGTAACAGATACACCAGGGTACCTATCACCACAACATCTCATCGAATCGGTGCCACGCCGAGTGGGCGCTGTTTTGTGAGATAAAGGGGGTCCTACAGCTTATTAGGTAGGTGTTCGTAATGTAATGGCTCATCGGTATATCTCTAATACGAAGTTTTGGGGGCTAAAGGGGGTCCTACAGCTTATTAGGTAGGTGGTCATAATGGCTCATCAGTGAAAATGTGAATATGAAAGTGCCAGGGGCAATGTTGTTTCCCCTCTAGTTGGCACCTGGGTGTAAACAAAAGGAAAAACGAAGGTATGATTTTAATCCTTTTTGTCTTTCGCACTTTTCGAAACTCCTTCTTGTTTGCTTGTACTTCTTGCTTCCGGAGAAAATACATTTTTGTCTCAAGATTAACTTAGTTGCGAACTCAATGGATGCCGTAAAGAATGTGACAAACATAGCTAAGTTGCGAACCTATTGGACCCAGTAAAAATTACGGCTTTGAATGTGCACAGGTTGTCAAGCAAACTGTTGCACAGCCAAGCATATTGAAAATTAGTATAAATTACGCTGCTTTTTTAATTAATCTCAGTCGCTTGCTGGGATTTTAGTCCAGCTTCTTACTGGATTTCTTTCCGGGATATTTTCCAGGATGGATTTTGGCCTTTTATATTTTACAGGCTCTGGGTGAGGTTCTAGAGCGTCATTTTGTTTTGTTTTTTCAGGATTTCTGTGTAGCCAATATGAGGTTCCTCTAATTTTTTACCCAGGAACCATTTTCAAATTTACGGATGTATTTTATCTGCCTATTTAGAGTGTAGTAGACATCTTGGTGAACTGTATTTCTAGTTCTTTGCCATTTACTTCTGTATTTACGTTTTTCTTTGATTAAATCAATTATTTCCTTAGGCAGGTAATAAGGATTTCTTCTTTCTTTTGCTCGTCTTTGGCATTCTTCTAAAAAAATTTTGTGGCTAAGTGAATGCATAAATTGCTTGGTCCATTTCTTCTTTTGTGCTGTAGTTATTAATTTCAGGAAGAGCAGTTTGATTATTTTTTTCTTCAAACTGCTTCATGTTGGTGATCATTCTGGATGGTAGTGTAATAGTTTTCTTTGATTATAGCTTTAGTGGTCAGAGGAGAGCGCTGCTTCTGTGTAAATCCCATAATAATATTTATTATTTTTAAATAGCGGAAATCAAGCACGTTGTTCGTTCCTCTACTTGCCACTCTGGTGGGATCAGATGGTGCCCCCAGATTAATATTTTTTTCTAGCAAATATTTGAAGATAGTAGTTCCACTTTTATTAGCCTTGTTACAATACCAGTAACGGTGCTGACTATTAAAATCACGAGCAACTACCGTGGTGATGTTTTCTTCAAATGTTTTATCTAGATTTTTCCTAGTGATATTATGGTTTCGTTGGTTATAAATAGACGTGAATTTAATGGGTCCAATTTTTGTTTTAATGATTACTGGGAGGGCTTCAATACCATCCTCAATTTTGCACGTTGTTTCGTAATGATCCAGGCTGTCTTTAACAGTAATTAGAATTCCACCTGAGTGAAAACCATTATCGTTTTTTTTTTTGTTGAATGTTTAACAACTACCGTGAGCAACTCAATGGGCTATAAGCAGTCTCCCGTCACTAATTTACGCCATTGGTTCCAGGGAAGGGATAAAGCCAGTGCCGTGAGACAAACACAACATCCATGCTTCACTGGGATTCGAACCCGGACCCTTCTCGGACGAATGGTCATAAGCCAGCGCATAGACGCTCTGCGCCACCGGGGCGGCCCATTATATTTCCTATACACCGTGTAATTGGGAATTTTGAACTTAATTCTTTGCAAAAACCAGGATTCATTGACTAATGCTGTGTCTATATTTTGTACTTAAGGTAAGCTAAAAATTCGCCTTTTAATTCCCTGTGCATTCCAGAACAGTGATAAGTCCATTTTTGTGTGTGATCAAATTTTCCTCTTCAGTATGCATAGTGCCCTTAAAAGGGCCCTTTTATATATTTTTTTATTTTCCACTGTACTCCTTGGATCATTCAGATATCCCGCATTTTTTTCGTTAGTATTGCCCTTATTGTTAGCATTGTCATTTCATCCATTTTTTGTCAGTAATTTTGCTAGCAATTTCTGCTCAGATTTCCTGTACAGTTTTTTTAGGCTGTTCAACCACACTTTTTTTTACTTCATCCGTAACCCTTTTACTGGGCGAGCAGAACTCTTTTAGGTTTGTTTCCCTAATTTTATATACTAAGAAATCAAGCTTATTTACTGGAGGTTTTATTTTAGCAGTTACATTAGCAGCAATTTTAAAGTCCAAGCTATCACTTATTCTTCAGGTAGCAGAGATATTTTTATTTTCAGTTACGGGTGTAAAAAAAAAAAAAAAACACTTGTGCTTCCATTTTCTCATATTTTTTTTTTTTTTTTTTTTTTTTTTTTTTTGCTACCCGCAAATTTAAATCTACAATTTTTTGTTTTAAAATGGAGAGCTTATTTGTTTTATTAGAAGAATTATTTTTTGTATTAGTACTGGGGTAGGAATCAATTATGTGGAATTGTTGGTAGCAAGTGCTTTGTCCTTTTTTCTTTACACTCTTCCTCCCTTAATTGCTTGGGTAGCCTTCCTGGGAAATACTTTGTTTTTTATCTACTTTTTGTATTTTTCAGTTTAGATTCCTGAGACAGATTGGTAAGAGGTTTTTGATGCTGTTTTCCATTCTCACTCAGATATTTATCAACGCTAGAATTGATTTTTTCCGCTACGTTTTGAAATTGGAATTCGTTAAGGTGTGTACTTTTTCTTTGCTCTAACACAAATCCTGGTAAGTTACATTTGATAGTAATTTTTTTTACTTCTTCTACGTAGTATTCTTATATTACTAAGATATTTGTTCATATCTATTTTCATTAATTCTATGTTATTTATAGCGTCATTTAGTTTGGTGCTATCTTTGCTTGCAGCTTTTCCACCATTCACATTTTTGCTTCTACGGTATCTTTGCTTGCACTTTTTTCAACACTCAAATTATTTATTTGAGTTTGGACTGTAACTTTGTTAAATAATTTTATTCATTTCGTGGGTAAATCTGTTTGCGCGTCTGTGGAAACGGCGTTTCCTTATTCTGCAGCGCCGAATTGGCAAATTCCTTTTTGAAAAAAATATTACTCGGCCTGAAAAGGGCCCCCTTTAAAAAAAAAAAGACTGACCCAGATTCACACTGTCTTCGCAGGAATAGCCTGATGCCGCAGCACTTTCAGAGCTAAAATTATACATAATTTATGACTACAAACTTGTGGTGTTGAGATAAAATAAAAGCACCAGAAGCCGAGTCAAACGCTCTGCGAAACTACAGTCGATGTATAATAAACCTTTGATTGTGGTAAACGTTGGTATTTTTATTTTATTTTCAGAACCATTTGAATAGCCAGGTCTCGCAGTATTACCTCATCTATTTTTTTCCAAGGGTTAGTAAAGTCCCGCAGGATTATCTGATCTATCACCTTAGCAATGTTTTTGCGTTGCAGTATTGACCAATCCATTGCGATCCAAACCATCCCGCCGCTCCGATGGCGCAGTGGTCTAAGCGATGGCCTCTGATCATTCGTCCGATGGCGCAGTGGTCTAAGCGACGGCCTCTGATCATTCGTCCAATGGCGCAGTGGTCTAAGCGATGGCCTCTGATCATTCGTCCGAAAGGGGTCCGGGTTCGAATCCCGGTGATGCATGGATGTTGCGTTTGTCTTACGGCACTGGCTCTCTCCCTTCCCTGGAACCAGTGACTCTAAATTAGGGACGGGCGACAGCTTATAGCCCATTGAGCTGCTCACGGTGTCGTTAAAATTAAAAAAAAAAAAAGCATCTCCATAGGGGAATCCGTCTGTCAATCCTACAGACATAGAGTGAGAAATCTGCTAACTTACCAGTCTTCTTTTTTTATTTTTGTTTCTTTTCTAGACGCGCCCAATTCTGGAAGAAGATTTCTAATTCTTCTGGACCTTCTAACTTCATCTTTACCTTCAGTTGACTACCGAATTCCAATGGTAGGAGGGATGGGAGAAAAGGCTTTTTGCTCGGCATCAGATTCTGTCCCAGCATTATTAGCTACAGTAATCGTTTGAGCAACGAATTTTTTACGATGTGCTGAAAAGCAATACGAAGATCAGTGGATTCAGGAACTTTCCAACAAAGCTTTGAAAAAAGCTGGCCTCAAAAAGAAAAAATCTCTTCTCACCGGACTGATTCCGATAGATTGTAAACCCAGGTGCTATCTATTAAACGCAAAAACTAAAATCGCCGACGAAAAAAACCCTCCAAGACAGACCACTCACGGGAGACCACACCAACGTGCGCGACCGTCTCGTTCAAAATCCAGAAGGCAACTGAATAAAAAGATCAGATGTTTGCGACGCACTAGCTATATAGATGGCTGAACAGCACCAGGTGTCAAAAGAAGAAATTGATATCGAAAAGAAGAAATTCCTTAACTATACGTTCAGTTAAGGCAGCGGAAGTTGCTACGAAGAAAACATGTGGAAATTGGTTTATCCCCATGTAAAGGATGCTATTTCATGGTGAAACTGCTGATCTACAAAGGATACTCTTGCGTGAGTACGTGATGAAGCTATATATATGTTATTAGGCGTCACGAGAAACTGTCTGTAAGAAAGCTAAAAAAGAGATTGAGTCAAGTTAAGACAAGACTTGGTTCCATACATTTTCTCTGGGAGGTAGGGGGCAACAAAACTTACGGTAAAGGCAAAGTGCAAATTTTTAAAATGGATGACAATTATTGTCGTATTACAATTTTCTTCGGATAGGTCGGGAAAAGATCCTTCCGGATTTGCGCTCCGAATTTACAGTAAACAGGACCGCAACGGTTCTGTGAACGATTTACTCACTGTGTCATCGAACTAGTGACTAAAAATTCTGTTTTCACTCTGAAATCTTGTTGACAGCGGATCCATGAAAATACCGTTACATCAAAAGTTTATGGTGTGAATTGGACGGGGAATCCATTCGTAAAAGCGTCATAAGCAAGCTCTGCAGAGGTAGAGAATTCTTTTTTAATAGTCGATGCCGTTAATTATCCATGTTTTTTGCTATAGTCATACTACTGACTCGTTGAATACACAGTAAATTACACTGACGAGGAAATAAGTTATTACACTGATGAGGAGATAAGTTATTACACTGATGAGGAAATAACGTATTACACTGATAGCCATTTCCCAATTATTTGGGGATAATTGAATTGTTCTCTTCTTAAAGAGTTTTCCAAAATATCGTCATTATTTTCCGTGGAAATATCGCAATCTCTATACATAGTGGTTTCTCTATTTAGATGAAATCAATGACACATATTGAGAACCTCTTCTGGTGCAATTAGTTGAACGGGTACGTTGGATGTGGAGCCACCAGCTGCAAACTCTGTGCTCCGGGGAACGGGATCCTTGTCTACTTGATATTGCTTCCGGATTTCGAGCGTGGGAACTGTTGGTTGTCTTCTCCTTCTGGAGATAGCCGCAATAAATTGGAGGTGAGAGAACCGTTTTTGTTGCAGGGGCTCATGAGGTTCATTAAATATGGGAAAACAGTCCTTAGCCATTTCACTAACTGACCTTTCAATTTATTCAGTCATCGTCTTTTTTATTTCATTAAGGTGATTATGTAGTTTTCTTGAAGTAGCGAACACACTGTCGGAACTGTATGTGGTTCCGATTCATAACATCTTTTACCAGGATCCAACTCTTCACCTGACTGTTGCATAGTTTTATTCCGCTGTTCAAGTTTGTGGGCTGATTTATTAATCCTTGTTTCCAGTTCAAATGTATCGCTTGAGATACTCCCGCTTTGCAGTTTCTGACTGTTGAACATGTTCATGTCCTAAGGACGGCATTTCGTTTGCTCTTTATTTTCACATGTTCATTATTTCTTGATTTTTAAATTACCACTCGATATTCTGTGTTTCTTGAGCCGAAAATCTTATTTTCACTCCCGTTGTAAAATAAAGAAAAAAATATACTTATCGTTTTTTAGAAACTGTCAAATTTTACATCTAGGTATTTCCAATTTTTTTACATCAAAAGAAAAATCCTTGATTTCCAAATATTTGTAAATAATACTGAGCGTAGGTTAACTTTATTTGCAAAACAGTTTCCCAAATTTTGCGGAAATTGTCATCGGTAATTTGTAGATCTTTGCTCTGTGTTTATGAGATTTGACAAAATTTTCATACCATATTTCGAAGTTCCATAGTAGAAACGATGGCAGATATCCAATGTAGTTTAAATTTCTCTTGAATTTCTGCGAGCCTGTGGAACAAAACTGGCTATATATATCCATCTTTTCGATAAAAAGTGTTGCTCCACTTTTCAGGACCCAAACATTTTCATTGCTACAATAATTTGGTTTTACTGAATGACTCGCATTTACATTTCATAAGCATGTTGAGGACTTTTTGATCCTTGTTTTGTGAAGTCATTGGGTCGTATTATGTGATTAAATCACCACTTCAAAACTTTGATATTATTTCTTTGCACCATACACCGAAAAGACTAATTTTGTTCCAGGGACTGAGTGTAATTTTACTGTTTAGGCTGAAGGGACGAAGTGTGATTAGTGCTGCGACTGTTGTTTCTACTGTGGCCACAATGAGAAATAGAAGGGAGCCCACCTGGAAGGTTGACTTCCAGACCTCCTGTTTTTGAAAATGCGCAAAACAAAAAAAGTGTAAGAAAGTATTAAATTCCCTTTCAAGCTTCTAAAACTTCAAATGAATTTCATTACAACGAAAAACTATTTAATCTAAAGTAAGCGAAATATATATCATACTGCATCTGATTTGCCGCCATGCATATTTTTTCATTCCGATAGTTCCTTTTTCTTTCATCAAATAGTCATTAATCCAACAGCTTAAAATGTGACAAAATACACCAGGTTTTGTTTCAAGTGGAATGGCGTGAATTTGAATGTAAAGTACCTGTTTTAATTCTTAAATGCTTTTTGTATCTTTTCCGAGAATAAAAATAATTACAGGTTGAAAATTTCTTGACTTATTAACTTACAAACGTGCGGGAACCCTTTCACCCTGTCATCTGGTCACACGTTTCTTAACACAAGGAACCACTGGTGAAAAACTAGTGTATTATAAAGTTAGCTCTGTATACCTGGGATTTAATGGAGTAGCATCTAGCTGCTCTACTGAAATTACTGTCCTAACGTTTAGCTGCAGATCTGGTGGCAGAAAGAGATATTGCACCAGAACCCTTAAAGTAGCAAAACAATCACCACCATTCATCATTGAGAGGATTTCGGAAAGAAGACGATTGGATAAATAATTGAATTTATAGTAATTACAGCACTGGAATTGTAAATACATATATTTCATCTAGAGAAGAGAGCGCGATGCGATTTTATGATCAAGCTTCTTTCCTCAACTTTCATATGTAGTGAAGAAAAAAAAGGCCCTCTCTGAGTTGAAAGATGATACTTAAAACTCCAGTTTTCATCGCTGCTGACTTGCTAGTTTTACTTATCATACAAATCCCATAAGTCGCCGATGATTGTTATTATGTCTGCGCCATATTTCTGCCACCTTCTTTCAGTCATAATCTAATTAATTCACTTTTTCACCTCTGACGATGTGCTGTGCTAATTAGTTGTGTTTTCTTGGGGTGAAAAGCACCATAAAGTGGACTACCTGTGGTAACTTACTGGAATACCGCAAACGCTCTTAATTTCTGTCGAGTAATGAAAAAAAAATTCCTGTCGAGTAATGAAAATAAAACGCAAATTGTTTTTGAATAATGAAAAAAAAATGAAAATTCCTGTCCAGTAACAAAAATGTCGGAACATATGTATCACCTCATGGAAGGCTCTTGATCGGAAGGCTCTTCTTAAAGTCGTTAAAACAAAAACCTGTTTAGTGTTTGGATACACACAGTTTGGTCAGAAAAATCCTACCACGAAAGTTTTAAATTTCAGTGCAGTTTGGCAACATTTTGCTAAATTTAATTTCTTCTGGCTGGTGTCGATTACAGTAAAGCCATAAACTAGCTGGAATGAAGATTCCAAACTGTTTTTTCTTTTCGGAGTTTCGTCAAACCTGCGAAGAGGAAGAAAACAATGCTCGGGTTTGACGAAAACTCCGAGCAATTCAAAGGCATATTAGCAGTAGCCCGTCCCTAATTTAAGGCTTCTGATCCCATGGAAGTGGCAAAGCTAGCGCCATCAGAAAAACATACCTCTCCGTACCTTATACGGGACCCGAATCCGTGCCATCAAGGACGAATGGTCAGAAGCCAGTGCTTCAGATTATTATTCGGCGGCCACCAGGATAGCATTTCAGATTTGTGCTGTATGAATGAATAACATGAAATGAGGGCGCTTTTGGCGTAAAATAGTCTATTTTACAAATGCCAGTACCAACAATTTCGTGCATCACGTTTTCTATATTGCTAGTCACTCATGAAATTATGACAAAAGGAGAATTGTTTTATATAAATGGGTAAGAGTTTGACGCAAACAGAAAATGTTGTTGATTTCACTTCAGAAATTAAAAAAAAATGTTGGTGCAAAACAATTTCTCTAAAATATTTAAAATATTATGCAGTTTGAAGTACGATTTAAGTTTGAGACACGTGGTGACACACCTTGGAGCACCTCACGAAAGGTTCTAAGCATCCGAACACTAAACAGTCTTAAAGACTTCAAGAATTCTTAATTCTTTTGACTGAATCCGGTCTCAAATCAGGAGACTTCCGTGAGGCCAAACTTCCGGGAAATTGTCTGATTCGATCTAGGTTAGAGCGTCATATGAGGCGTGAGCAACGTATTTGCCTTACAGCATTGGTTTCGTCCTTTTTTCCGAACCAGTGGCCCTAAATTACGCCCGACCGTCTGTTTGTAGACCTGCTCGTAGATGCTCATTAAACCTAGAAATTAAAAAAAAAAAAACCGAAAAGAAACAAGTACTTTTCTATATTTTATATTATCTCAAGTAGCTATAAAAAAACAACAACGATACATTAGATGAACCATCTTTTTTCGTATCCGATTGCTGACATACAAAGTTTTCATATAAATGATTAATCTGGTATTTAATGGTGCGATTTCATAAGATTTTATCAGTTATCCATCACAAACATGAACATTAGAACCACTTAGTATCTTTGCGTCGGCAAAGATTCCAGTTCAAATGATTTTTAAACGTATTGCTGAATCGCACCACCTTGTAACTACATCGGTCACAAACAGACGCGAGTTGGTGATTAGCGTATCACTAGAAGCGTCAGGAATACTGTTCGTCGGAGGGCGACGGACTTAACTTCGTATGAGTCAGCGATGAATTATAATCCTATTCCACCCAAAAGCAAGACGAGGCAACATTCTTAGGATTATGCTTTACTTGAATTCCTTTTGGTTCTGTAATAATAGCCAAATAATGAAATAAGTAATAGCCAGTCAGTCGGATATCTTGCTTTTTCAAGCGCATAACTAATGAAAATTATAGAGAAACAACGGGTATTAAAAATGTTGCTTGAGAAAAAATAGAAGAATTTTTGAAATCTTATGTAAATAAGCTCTATGTTATGTTTTTTCCGAGTGGAATATTCTGTATCTTGTCATATTAACTTTTTCTGTGAAAGATCAATTGCATCATGTAGTTTCCCTTCCTAAAAAATGTCTTCTAAAGAAGGCAAAAATCCATGTACTTACTTATTACTTCTTTTAAGTACTTCCAAAATACCTCTTAAATATGTCGAAATACCTTTTAAATGCGTCTAAATATCGCATTGTATTAAATTATGTTTCGGTACATTGCAAATTATGCCATTTAAGAAACTACTATGGGCATAAATTATTTCGTATACAAGATTTGCGATTTTTTTGTACAAATTCCGTGTGGCATGTCGAATAAAATATCAGTGCAATGGTAGTCCAGTTCGTATGAGAGCTTGTAACAGACTGTGATGGAAAATCAGTGATTTGGGGTTTTGTTTGTTACTCTTTTTAATGTTCCACTAAAAAAACTCTGGCGTGCGACATCGGTTTGACAACTAATATAAGAGGGATCAATGTTAGCCCATGCTTACATGTAACAGTCACACGCGATCTTGGTCAGTGTTCGTGACAGTGAGACACATTGTTTCTGTGAGGGAACCTGTTTTGGCTGCAGCAACTCTGTCCTTCTGAAGTCGCTTCTCCTTCGAAGGAGCTTCCTTCCAGGGCACGAGGCCTTCGTGAGTATTTTCATTACCGTTGCACGACTTTTCAGGTTTGGCACTGGCGCTTCGTCTAGATGCCAACCTTCCTTCGACAACTGTGCCCGGACCTCCTGTATGAATGGGTCCGTTGGCACTTACAAAGCATGGCAAAACAGTCATGAACTCTTTGCGGAAATTTTCATTGAGCCAAGCGTATAAAAACGGGTTATAACAGGTGGAGCTCATGGCAGCAGCATGTGAAATGAAGAACATTATATTGAGGAACGTCCAAGTAGAGGCTGGGATGTAGAAGTCCACTATAAGATTGTAGATATTGATCGGTAGCCATGATGCTCCGAAAATTACGACCATGGTGATGAGCATCCTGTTGGTACGACGAGTTCTCTCCCTCTCCATTTCCTCCTTCTTCTGAGATTTGGCACCCGGCTTCGTGCGTGCGCGGTTTTTCAGTTTGATGCACACGCGCATATAACAGAAAGTTATTATCACGAAAGGGACCACAAACTGGAGGATTGAAGTGGAGAAGCCGAAAGCTTTGCGACTTTCTTCGTGAGGCCAAACTTCGTCGCAATATAGTCCCGTATCTGTGGGAACCAAGTCCATAAATATTCCGTAGGGAAGAGTGAGCAGGCCGGCAGCAAACCACACCGTAACGATGATCATGTAGCAATAATGCACCTGTAGACGTGGCTTGAAGGGGTAAATGATGACAAAAAATCTGTCAATAGCAATGGACATCAGTGTAAATGCAGATATGTACACGCTGACCCCCTGAGCATAAGGTACCAAATGACAAAGTACCCGACCGAAAACCCACTCTCTCATGAAGAGGTACAACGGCGTAAACGGTACCGCGAACGAGCACAGAAGAATGTCAGAAAGCGCCAGATTGGTGATGAAGAAGTTGGTTACTGTTTGCATTGACTTGTTACGAAAAACAACATAGCATACAAGAACGTTGCCACAAATGCCAGTGACGAAGATGCAGATGTAGAGAGCGTAGAAAATAGCCTTGACTCCGGGCAAAGTAGTGAGGTAGTCAGGAAAAGTTTCTGGAATATGATCCTCGGTAGCATTTAACCATGATGTATTGTTGTCGAAGTCAAAACTCAGGTTGGAATTCTGGACCATTACAACTAAGGCAGACAGATGGCTGACAGAGAATCCGTTACCTAAGTGAACTGACATGATGAGTGATCCGATTCCCTAGACTGCGCTTGCCGGAACTTGAGATAATATTTTTCCGGCCATTTCAAACGGGTTGTGGCATTTCTTTTGTAAATGGCTTTCAACGAGTTTCTTTTCCCTGAAAAGTTGAAGAAGGAGATATTTAGAACTGCTTAAAATATGAAATCATAAAACGTGAACAAAAGTTTCAACAATATCACAATGCACGATTTTATCATAATTGCATTAATATTATATTGCAGGTCACATACACACACATACAAAAAATTGACAAAAACAGTTTGAATGTAAAAATTGCGTGACTCTGAATTATCAATCTGATTTTTTTTGTTACAGAGCTCCTGATTTTTTATGTTTGTGTAAAACTCATCCGAACTATTTATTTGCAGGTACAATGGATAAATTGTAAAATTCAGAATTACTGGAATGTGGACATGAGTTAGTTTCTGTACTTAAGTGTAAACAGAGCGTGCAAATTGAACGTTCTGGGGAGAAAGTTGACCTCTGCCACCCTATCATCAGCGATAAAACTAGAGCTCATTCTCACGTAGTGCACAAGTTCCTTTCAGCTGTGCTATAACCCGAAATTTAGCTTTCATCTTCCAGATAGACTAAACCATGACAAGACCAGAGCTGAATTTTCAGTTTGTATGATCACGTTTCCAGACGAAGTGAATGAATAGTTCTGCTTGTACTGAACTTTCTGTGTGACGTGTTTTTGAACCAGTTATGCTGATTCACGCTTCGAACATTCAGTATTTGTGCCTTCTTTAAGAATAGTCCCAGTATTTTTTTCGTTAAGAGGTATTTCACGACTGTTAAACTAAATTGTAGCAACTCGTGGCTTAACCTTACAAGTAATTACAACATAAATTGATCATAGTTTTCATTATCTTCTAATCGAGAAGTGCCTGTTCAGCACCAAAGAATCTGTACGATACCTGGGAAGAATATTTAAAATGTCTTGAAATCCATGAAGCGCCACTTGATAGGGATAGTAAGTAATGCATGGCACTCAAATTTTAAGATTTAAAAATATATAAAAAGTACAGAAAAATGTTCATTCTGTACGTACATGTTCATTGTGTTAAAGATAAATACAAAATAAATATTGGGCTGAGGAATAAGTAATGTCGTTTTCTTCAAACGTTGGAAAACTTTATTTCGCAACAACAAAAATGACAATTAAATCAATAATGTATTCGCCACTAGTATTTACAACTGCTTCCCATCGTTCAACAATTTGTTCGATGCCTCGGCGATATAAATCTGCCGGTTGTGACCCGAAGAAGTCGTCCAACCACGTCCGCAATTCCACATCATTATTGAACGACACGCCGCGCAAATTGTTGGAAAGCGATCGAAAAAGATGAAAATCGGATGGAGCCAAACCGGAGAATAGGGCTCGGGCGGCAGAATTTCCCCAATTGAGCGCTTGAATGGCGGTTGTGGTCATATTGGCGATGTGGGGCCTAGAGTTGTCGTGTTGCAGCAGAACACCGTATAACCGATCGGGTCGCTTTTGTTGCATTGCGTCGTGAAGTCGATGCAGTTGTTGAACATAGAGATCCGCGTTGATCGTATCATTGTTCCGAAGAAGGTCGTAGTGGACGATACCCTGCCAATCCCACCAGTCACACAACATCGTCTTCCGAGGATGCAACTCTTGTTTTGCTCGCGGCGTTCCGTGTTTCGTGAGACTGAGTCATTATTTTCGCTGCTTCATGTTGACGTACAGACACCATTTTTCGTAGCCGGTAACGATGCGGTACATAAATCTTTCCTTGTGACCACGAGGAGTCCTGTGACGAGCAAGCAAACCGGCAGCAGTTGCAATTGTGGAATGTTGATTTCTGTTGACGTTCAAAACGTGCGGAACCCAAGCGCCGAGCTTTTGAACTTTTCCCATCACATGAAGGTGATTCACGACTGTCTTCTGATCACAGTTCATTTTCTTACCAATTCTCTAGTAGATTGACGCTGGTTTTCGTGCAGCATCTAGGTCAATTGCTCTTCATCGAACTCAACCGGGCGACCGGGGTGATCCATGTCCTTAAAGTCGAAATTGCCGGATTTAAAGCACGAAAACCACCGTTGAGCCATCCTTTCAGTCACAGCATCTTCACCGTAGACAGCACAAATCTCGCGAGCAGCTTTTGTGGCTTTGGTTCCTCGATTAAACGCGAAGAACAGCAGATGTCGTAATGCTCATTTTTGTCCACTTGACATTCCATTTTAATGAAAAACCAAATAAAATTAATTCAAATCACTCACACCGGCATGTAGAGCGAACACGTATCTATCGCATGGTATATCACATGTTGCCACACAAATGGAACTGTGGAAAAAACCGACATTACTTATTCCTCAACCCAATACTAAATGAGCGACTGCTCGCAGTCTACACCAAGTGTATTTATAAGAGTTCCTTCGCCATCAAGAACTTCTGGTAACCCTGCGGTTTTATTCTGATGAGCACCGCATTCCGCCGACACCAGGTCATTGATATATGAAGGATACGACGTATGGTGTTTACTTCGTGTTCCTTTTAAATAAACAATTAAATAAGCCATCTTTTAGCTGTTTCTGAAGAGTTAAGTATTAAATAAATTTATGATCACAACTAAAACTCCGCATTTTCTAAAAAATGCGAATTTTATTAAGTTTCAGACCAAAAAATATTTTTCAGTCCCATTAAATTTTGTTTTCTTCTGTGGTCTTAAGTTTAAGAAAAACATTGAAAGTAGAAAAACGTTTTCTTCCGTTCTATTTAATTCTAACAACAAGCGTTTCGTTTTTATTACTAAAAAAACTTATTCGTCCAACTAATCCAACAAGTGTGACATAATGTGAACACAGTGGATGGATATGATATGATTGTGGCTGCCAAATATTTTTTTTTTAACCACAGATTTTGGATTTTTCTACTGCAATACACGTTTGAAATGATCTCAAGAATTTTAATAGCTCTGTTGGTTACTGCATTACAAATCTTTACATTTTCAGTGTAAAGGCCTAATCTCACAAAGCGTGATACACGCAATAAATAAAATTAGTAGTAAGCTTAGGGGTGGAGACCCAGTCGCCCACTCATTGATGCATCAGCTAACCCGTTCAGAAAAGAGCATGAAAAGTTTAAACATGAACTAATCCCACTATAGTCTTGACTTCAACGTCTCACTCTTGTCAGAACGGCAGTAGCGAATCCGAAGTACCTGATACTGGACTATGCCTTACTTCATGCAATATACGTCTGTTATATTATATGTAGACTGGTCCCTATTCTTCTTCATCTTACTTTTTCTTTCTTCTTTCTCTTTCCCCCAATGCTATTAGAGTATTCGAGGGCTAGGGGTGAATCTTTCCATTTTTCTTATTTTCTATCTTAAGCAGTGGGAGTCTGCTTCTGTCCCAATTCATAGGGCAGCAGCTATGACATCACTGTGTTGTGGCTATTGAAGAGTGACTTCCCTAAAGGCCCAACATCAGATACCCATAGACGACAATGAAGTGATGACTCAACCAGCTGTGATACTGCACACGGAAAGGAGCGGGACCGCTGTCGTGAATACTTGTCCCAAGAAAGCCCGACATGCATCAGGTCCGTAAGGATGGACGAAGCCATGCGATCCGATTGACACTCGACGCTGCAGTTCCAGGACTGCATGTGTGAAATGGACTACTGGCCCTTGAGTACTGGACCACCAGGCAATCCATGGAAATATATTACTAGCAGGAAATCCAAATCCACAGTGCTTAAAGTGTGTACGTGGAATATTTGAGGACTAAATATGGTGGGAAAATTGCAACTCTTAGAAAAGATACTTGAACTCATTGCCGTAACAGGAGTTACATTGGAGGAACTCTGATCACTTGCTATCACCTAATAACAATCTTGTAATATGTTCCAGTAATAAAAATGAGTCAAGAAATGGAGTCACTATGATCACAAACAACATGGTCAAAGACTCGGTATTAGGTTATGAAACGATCAACGACAGAATACTTTTATTAAAGATAATGGGGACTCCAATAAATCTGAATGTCATCCAGGTTTATACACCAACTTCTCAGTCATCAGAGCAAGCATGTGAGGCTTTTTACAATCAACTCAGTGAAACCATAAAGAAAATACCTAACAGAGAAATGCTGCTGGTATTTGGTGATTTTAATGAAAAAATTGGGACCACTGACAACGACAACGATTTTTGACATGGTGTGTAGACATGGCATTCGAACCAGGAATGAAACATTTGAAATAATGCTGGAATTTTGTGCCGAGAATGTGCTATTTATTACTAACACCTAATTTCAGCATCATATACGTGGCTTGTACACATGATAGTCACCAAATGGACAGACGAGGAATTAGATCGTCTATATCTTAACAAAACCCAGGTGGCTCACATCGATCAGAGGCGTTAAGACACATCCTGGTATGGACTGTGACAGTGACCACAATGTTCTTATAGCAGAAGTTTGTCTCAAATTTCGAAAGACGTCTAAGAGACAAAAAATCACCAACAGATGGCACCGGTCAATCTATACATAGTATGAAATAAAGTCAACGGTAAGCGTCTGTCTGTTTGTTTGGGCTAATCTAGAGAATCGATGGACGGATTTTGATGAGGTTTTAACCATTCCATAGAGCATTTGTCGAGGAAGATTTAGGTGTATGAAATATTAATCTATGACAAAAGGGGCCCGAGCAGTAACGATTTTGGTGACATGTAAAAAAAAACGCAGTTCACATTTTTTCGTGGCTTCCACTGCTTAAACAACGATGCGCGGCGACCGGTTTGCGAAGCTCTTTTGCTCATTGGGAAAAAGACGCGAGGCGCATGCGCGGCGGCAGTTGGGAAAAAGACGCGAGGCGGCCGGACTGACAGCATGTAAGTACACAGACTAAATGCGTAGTTACACCGGACGCTGAAAGAAATGATTTATCGCCGCTCGCCCAGACTAAACGCGTAGTTACATCGGACGCTGAAAGAGAATTGGTTTATCGGCGCTCGCACAGACTAAATGCGTAGTTATATCGGACGCTGAAAGAGAATTGGTTTATCAGCGCTCGCACAGACTAAATGCGTAGTTGTTTTCGTCCACACGTATGCATCTCTTTGAGTAGTTCTTTAATTAAAATTTATATATTGTATTAACATTATGCCGAGACGATAATCGAATACAGGTCGTAGTACATCGGACGCTAAAAGAATTTGCTTATCCCGTCATAAGGGAGCTTTCCAAGAAACAGAATTTCGATTGGCAAATGACAGACAAAGAATAAATGGCTTTACAAAGAAAAAGACAGTCGCCTGTTGAACGTACTAATAACCTCTCTTTAGATTCGCCGTAAATTCTAAATTGCTACCGTGCGAAACCGGGCCGGGTCGCTAGTCATTCATAAAGGAAGCAACATCCACCAGCTTGGGAATACTAAAGCAAGGCACACAACAACTGACCACCTATGAACTTTGGTAAAAAACAAAATCTCTCCTAGAAATTTATGCTGCTCAGGCAGAAAAACACACACACACACATACACACACACAAAAACAACAACAACAAAAAAAAAAACAAGAAAACCCTGGATACCACAGCATACTTGGGTCCCTATTGAGACTCGTCAGATACTAATAAGAAAAGGACTAGAAGATGAAGAGAGACGAGACACGTACAATGGATTAACTAGAAACATCAACACGGAAGTGAGACAGAACAAAAATTCATATTTTTCATCTATCTGCCAAGAACTTGAGCAGCATTCTAATAAGTATGAAACCAGAGTTATGCTTCAAAAAGTCAAGCAGTTAACAAGACATTTTCAACCTCGATCCCTTCTTATCAAAAATGAAGCCGGTAAAACTATCACAGAAAAACAGCAAATTCTAGAGAGGTGGGCGGCAATACTGTGAACAACTAATGACATCTGAAGATAACCCTGATCCAGAAGAGCCATCCGAACAACCGGGAGGGCTAGAACCGGAAATATTGAAAAGCGAAAGAAAGGTAGCATTTGCTAAGACGAAACCACAAATTAACTGGACCTGATCGTATTGTTACAGAAATGTGAAAATTGACTGGCGAGCACTGTGTGAGAATAATTCAAATATGCTGTAAGATTTCGAAAGATGGGAAGTGGCCGCCCGATTGGACAGAGTCGTTATACATCCCAATTCCTAAAAAAGGCTCTAAAGAAATCTATGCCGCCCCGGAGGCGCAGTGGTCTAAGCGATGGCCTCTGATCATTCTGTCCGAAAGGGGTCCGGTTTCGAATCCCGGTGAGGCATGGATGTTGTGTTTATCTTACGGCACTGGTTCTCTCCCTTCCCTGGAACCAGGGACCCTAAATCAGAGACGGGCGACTGCTTATAGCCCATTGAGTTGCTCACAGTGGTTGTTAAACCTTCAATCAAAAAAAAATCTATGACAATTTCAGAGCCATAGCACTAATCAGCCATGCGAGCAAGATTATGTTGTATGTATGTAATACAGGAAAGCTTAAAATCCTATCTTCTACCACAGATCTCGCATAAACATCAGGTTTCGTTCCAGGCCGGGGAACAAGAGATCAGCTCATGAATCTAAAACAGATGGGTGAAAAGTTCTAAAAATACAATGTACCAGCCATTTTCTGTTTCCTAGATTACGACAGATGGTTGAAAAGTTCTATGAATACAATGTACCAGCCATTTTCTGTTTCCTAGATTAAGACAGATGGTTGAAAAGTTCTATGAATACAATGTAGCAGCCATTTTCTGCTTCCTAGATTAAAACAGATGGTTGAAAAGTTCTATGAATACAAAGTACCAGCCATTTTCTGCTTCCTTGATTATTCAAAGGCATTTGATACCGTCAAAAGGGGTCGGCCCTGGCGAATTCTTAGAGAGATGGCCGTATCGGAACATCTTATATTTCTGATTAAGTCACTCTACAAAGCTAATAAAGCCTCCGTCACAATTAATGGTGAAACGTCTGACACATTCAGTGTGGGAAAAATTTTTTCCAGGTATGCATTCTCTCACCTATACTTTTTAATATTTATGGAGAATGGATAATCAGAAAAGTGATACAAAGTTAGTATGTTGGGCTGTCAATAGGCAGTAGAAAAATATCAAATCTACGCTATGCGGATGACACCACGTTTATAGCTGGTTCAGAGGAGGAGATGGCACAGTTTCTCAAACGCATCGAAGATTTCAGCGCCGAAAGCTGGTCTCAAACTAAATAGAGCAAGTGCTACCTTATGGTAGTTGACAAGGCTGGAGTGCTTTCTTAAAACTTCGAATAGATACCCAAAATCAGAAGTCATATATCAGGGGCCCTGCATACCCAACAACTTCGATATTACCTGAAAATCAGGTCATATATCTGGGGGCCCGCAGAACCAAGAACGACAATCGCGAAGGCGAGATCAAAAGGAGGATTGGAATGGTCAAATCTGCCTTGGCAGGGCTTACAAGAATCTGGATCACCACATCAGTAAAATCACCGGGCTGAGGCTGGTCAGAGCCCTCGGGTTCCCTATCGCGACTTACAGTTATGAAACATGAACCTTAAACGCAACATGTCACAGACGAGTTGATGCGTTTGAAATGATCTGCTACAGACGCATGCTAAGAATATCCTGGGTTGTGCACAGGACTAATGCATCAGTCTTGAGAGAGCTCGAAGTAGACGCGCACAAGCAACTTCTTCCGGCAATCCAACGACATTTGCTAACCTTATTCGGCCACATCATCCGGTAAGATGGTTTAGAAAAACTTTGTATTTAGGGGAAAGTCGACGGCAAAAGAACGAGAGGACGTCCTCTCGGCAGATTCATCGATCAAATAAAAACTCTCACAAATCTATCAGTTGAAGAAAGTATGAAAACTGTGGAGAATAGACAGGAATAGTGAATCTTGACTGCCCACAGGATGTAAATTGGGTCACGACCATCTAACCGAGCAACAGAAGAGAGGGAGAAAAAGATTAATAGACTTAAACACGGTATATAATACCAAGGGCTTATTTAAGCTGAAACACAATCACTTTCCAGGCATATATCATAAATTCGTGTTAACTCTTGCAAAATGACAAAAAAAAAAAATCCTCAATATTTACACGATTCGTAAAAGCCGTAAAAGTTCAAAATTACTAAAACAACTTTATTTACAATTTAAAAAGAAAAGATCTTTCGTTGCCGCGTCGGCCACATCCTCAGGTCTGCAAAGTCAAGAGTACGAGAATCCTACAATTATATGTACCAAGTGTTCAAAACGCAAGGTGGTTGCCAGTTTACAAAGTAGCGTGTACTCACCCAGATCTGCATAATTTCCCGGTCTCCGGTTATGGTGGTGCTGGTAAACTCCGGACAAGTCTTTTCCAGACATTGTGAAGGCAAAAAGGTGTTTCCTCGTTACAACTTTTCGCTTCAAAGTAGGCGATCCACAATGACTCCATAAATAATAAAGTCTGACGAGATATTAAAAGTGCCACAATATTTGAACAGTCCCAGTCCGGGAACTGTTGTCCCAATCTCAGAGTTCTTGTTAATGAGGTGGAAATATTAGGGTTCCTAGCTGAGTATTCATGTTCCTGAACACGTAAAAGCAGATTCCTAGCGGTAGATTCCACGTACATCAGTTCTCTCACACCCAACACAGTAGGACGTAGAGGAATGGTATATACACCTTCACGTGACTGTAAAGGAATTGGGTCACGGTCTTTGTGAACTATATTAAATAGGTTAAAAGTCCGGACACCAAAATTTAGATTGAGACTTCTGTAAAATCCCTTAAAGAGGTTGCCGAGAATTTTTCAAATCGGAGATTTAGAAGCAGAAATAATGCAGAAAACGCAATTTACCATTGTGCTCCCTAGCGGAAAATCTATGATTTACTTGAAAATTTTGAATTTATAGGAAAACCATTTCGTATCAGAAACACTATCCAACAGAGAAGGGATTTTTCAAATCGGACTCCTAGAAGTAGAGATACTGACAAAAATAAGATATACATCTACGCTCCCTGGCGTAGAAACCATGAATTATTTCAAGAAGAAAATGTTCCTAGGAAGTTTGTCGACATGAGCAGTATCGATCAACAAACGACTTTTTCTCAATCGAGATTTCATAAGCACATATTTTGCTGTAAACACGTCAGAAGCGGAAATTAAGACTTACACCACCTGGTGGCCAAACAATTTTTTACAAAAATTACAAATTATGTACAAAGGATTTACCATCAGGAGGTGTGTCCGGTGCAGAAATAATTTTTAAAATAGGAGATTTAGAAGCAGAGATATAGGGTAGAAAGCAATTTACCTTTACGCCCCCAGGCGGAAAGTCTATGAATTACTTGAAAATTTTTAAATGATATGAAAACCATGTCACACTGGAAACACTATTCAACAAAGAAGGAAGTTTTCAAATCGGACTCCTAGAACTAGAGATATTGACAAAATTAATATATATATCTACGCTTAGAAGATATATATATATTAATATACATATATATATCTTATAATCGATATCTTAGAAGCTCAGAGTTTATGGCAAATACATCAAAAGCAAAAATTAACACTTACGCCTCCTGGTGGCAAAAGAATCTTTACCAAAAATTTGAAATTATATACAAACGATTTTCCATCAGGAGATGTATCCGCTGAAGAAAACATTTTTCAAATCAGAGTTTTAGAAGAAAAGTTATCGGGAAAAATGTAATTTACCTTTACTTCCGTAGCGGAAAATCTATGCGTAATTTAAAAAGGTAACTATATCTAAAATACGCTTCGATATAAATGGAATCGAAACATAAAATAATTTTTTCAATCGAATGTTTAGAAGCAAATATGTGGAATAAAACGTATTTTTGAATTCGACATCATCTGCATTTACGCCCTCTAGCGGCAAAATTGTACATTGTAAAAAACAAAACAAAAGGAATGATCATCATTCGCATAGTTCAAGCTTCCCAATGCGAAAAGAATTTTTCAAATCGGACTAATAGTTGCAGAGATATTGTGCCTACGGACGGACGGACAAACCGATAACATAAGCACGATCTTTTTGTACAAAAGACGTGCTAAAAAGGTGACAGACCGAAAAAAGTTTTCAGTGTAAATACTCGGGTTTGATGTTTTCCAGAAAACGTAGGCGGTGCAAAGTGAACACATTTTTTATGCTTTTCAACCGTAGGTTCAAGAAGCGTATATGCTCCAGCTTTTTCCGTCCATGTGTCCGTCCGTCTGTGGGCACGATAACTCACGTAAAAATGGTTCGATTTCGATGAAATTTTAGTATGTGGCGGGGCACCACCATGGGACGAACCCTTTTGAAAATGGGTGAAGTGGGGTCAAAGGTCACGCCATAAGAGTGGGATCCATTCAATTGCCCTTATGCGTCATAACTTGCGTAAATATAGTTCATTTTCAATGAAAGTTTAGTATAAGGTAGGGGACTACCCGGGGGACGAACCCTGTTGAAAATGGGTGAAGTGGGGTCAAAGGTCAGGACATAGGAGCGAGATGCATTCCATTGTCCTTATGAGTCATAAGGTGCGTAAAAATGGTTCGATTTCGATGAAAATTTAGTGTGGTAGGGGACCACCAGGAGAGCAACCCTATTAAAAATGGGGCAAATGGAGTCAAAAGTCAGGACATAGGATCGGGATCCATTCCATCGCCCTTATCCCACACTATTAAGGTGGACGTCAAGAAATTTTGCTTCCTATATTTCCAATGGAAAACCTTTTGTACACATTTCCTTCACAATTAGTGTGTTCCCAAGGATGGAAATTTGAACATCGATTAAAATAACTTACTATAACTAGGAATACTTAACATTTTCTAAAACATAAGCATAATTATATTAAAAAACAATAACGTTTCCTTTGGTGGTGTTGAAACCAGAAAAAAGATGGCGCGACCTGTACTTTGATGACGTCAGTGGACAAATAAATGTTGGATTGCATAATTACGGTTATGGCTGAGAAAATATTATTACGGTTATGGTTTAGAAAATATTAAGTATTCCAAGATATGAAATGAAGCTATTTTAATCGATGTTCAAATTTTCATTCTTGGGGACGCATTAATTGTGAAGAAAATGTGTACAGAAGTTTTTGCACTGGAAGTATAGGAAGCAAAATTACTTGACGTCCACCTTAAAGTTGCAATTATTGTATGTATGTATGTACATTTTATTTTGAAAACGGCTCTAAGAATTTTGATGAAACTCGTTAACCTACCGCTTTCTGGTACTAGAAATGGATTTAGCTTGATTTCGACTTTAGGAGAACTCGTTTAGTGGGTTAAATAACAACCCCGAACTATAACGTTTTTAGTGTCATGGCGTCGTTCCATTAATGCTTCCAATGCTTAGAAATCTTATGACGTCACAATCTCGCGTTTGAGAATGTTGGCGCGCGGTCACGCCATCTGTCTCATTACGTCACGCGTTGTGTTTGGATCCTATTAAAGTTTTATGACGTCATACTCTTGCGAGCATATGGTCGCGATTCCCATCTGCTTCATTACGTCACGCGTTGTGTGCGTATGTCCGTCCGCACGACAACTCGCGTAACAATCGTTCGATTTCGATGAAATTTTTGTATCTGGGTATCACCTAGGAAGGAACCTTATTTAAAGTGAACGAAATGGGGTGAAAAGTCAGTACATAGGAGCGGGATCCATTCCACTGCCGTTATGCGTCATAACTAACGTAAAAATGCTTCGATTTCGATGAAATTTTAGTATGTGGTAGGGGACCACCTGGCCACAAACCCTATTGAAAATGGGCGAAATGGGATCAAAGGTCAGTACATAGGAGCGGAATCACTTCCATCGCCATTATGCGTCATAACTTACGTAAAAAAGGTTCGATTTGGATGAAATGTTAGTATGCTGTAGGAGCCTGCCTAGGGACGAATTCTATTGAAAATGGGCAGAATGGGGTCAAAGGTTAGGACACAGAAGCGGGATCTATTCTATAGCCCTTATGCATCATAACTTACGTAAAATTGCTTCGATTGCGACAAAATTTTATCATATTATTTCGGAGGTATACCGAACCGGTTCTGTTGAATATCATCGATATGGGATCAAAGGTCAGGGCACAGGACTGAGATTTATTCCACAGCCATTATTCTCATAACTTGAGTAATGATTTCTGGTATGTTGGAAAGCGTATTATAATCAATGCGTTGCATGATTTTACAAACTTGTTGAAGATAACAACACTTCTTCTTGCTTAAACATTCTATAACTGTACAGCAATAACAAACGAAGTCTGCAAGTACCCAAGACTCGGAGCACATAAGTGCCACCATTTAATAAATAATAACCTTCGAGATAACCGAACATTAACATCGCATCACCGATGACATAAAAACAACAGAACTAGTACCCACAAAAGCTATATGCTATTTGTGTGCTAATTAATAAATCACTAGACCCAAGGTGCTAAAGTGGCTATTATAGCATCCGCTGTAGGCTGTCTTTGCTGTGAAAAAGGAGGTATCCAATAAAATTTAAACAGTATTCGTGCTCTGAATAATAAGAAACAGAAAACCGAAGTTGGGTCACACATAAAAATGTCATTTACGCTTTCCAACCGTAATTTGAAGAAGCTTATATGCTCCAGCTTTTTCAGTCCGTTCGCCTGTTGGCTCGATAACTCCCGTAAAAATGGTTCCATTTCGATATAATTTTAGTATGTGGTAGGGGACCCCCTCGGGATGAATCCTATTGAAAATGGGAGAAATGGGGTTATAGGTCACGACATAGGAGCGGGATTCATTCCATTGCCCTTATGCCTCATAACTTGCGTAAATATTGTTCGATTTCAATGAAATTTTAGTATGTGGTAGGGGACCGCCTGGGGACGAACTCTATTGAAAATGGGTGAAGTGGGGTCATAGGTCTGGACATAGAAGCGGGATGCATTCCATTGGACTTATGCGTCATAACGTGCGTAAAAATGGTTCGATTTCGATGAAAATTTAGTGTGGTAGGGACCACCAGGAGAGGAACCCTGTTAAAAATGGGACAAATGGAGTCAAAGGGCAGGACATAGGATCGGGATCCATTCATTCGCCCTTATCATATACTATCAAGATGGACGTCAAGTAATTTTGCTACCTATATTTCCAATGGAAAAACTTTTCCACACATTTCCTTCACAATTAGTGTGTTCCCAAGGATGGAAATTTGAACATCGATTAAAATAACTTACTATAACTAGGAATACTTAACATTTTCTAAAAACATAAGCATAATTATATTAAAAAACAATAACGTTTCCTTTGGTGGTGTTGAAACCAGAAAAAAGATGGCGCGACCTGTACTTTGATGACGTCAGTGGACAAATAAATGTTGGATTGCATAATTACGGTTATGGCTGAGAAAATATTATTACGGTTATGGTTTAGAAAATATTAAGTATTCCAAGATATGAAATGAAGCTATTTTAATCGATGTTCAAATTTTCATTCTTGGGGACGCATTAATTGTGAAGAAAATGTGTACAGAAGTTTTTGCACTGGAAGTATAGGAAGCAAAATTACTTGACATCCACCTTAAAGTTGCAATTATTGTATGTATGTATGTATGTACATTTTATTTTGAAAACGGCTCTAAGAATTTTGATGAAACTCGTTAACCTACCGCTTTCTGGTACTAGAAATGGATTTAGCTTGATTTCGACTTTAGGAGAACTCGTTTAGTGGGTTAAATAACAACCCCGAATTATAACGTTTTTAGTGTCATGGCGTCGTTCCATTAATGCTTCCAATGCTTAGAAATCTTATGACGTCACAATCTCGCGTTTGAGAATGTTGGCGCGCGAGTCACGCCATCTGTCTCATTACGTCACACGTTGTGTTTGGATCCTATTAAAGTTTTATGACGTCATACTCTTGCGAGCATATGGTCGCGATTCCCATCTGCTTCATTACGTCACGCGTTGTGTGCGTATGTCCGTCCGCACGACAACTCGCGTAACAATCGTTCGATTTCGATGAAATTTTTGTATCTGGGTATCACCTAGGAAGAAACCTTATTTAAAGTGAACGAAATGGGGTGAAAAAGTCAGTACATAGGAGCGGGATCCATTCCACTGCCGTTATGCGTCATAACTAACGTAAAAATGCTTCGATTTCGATGAAATTTTAGTATGTGGTAGGGGACCACCTGGCCACAAACCCTATTGAAAATGGGCGAAATGGGATCAAAGGTCAGTACATAGGAGCGGAATCACTTCCATCGCCATTATGCGTCATAACTTACGTAAAAAGGTTCGATTTGGATGAAATGTTAGTATGCTGTAGGAGCCTGCCTAGGGACGAATTCTATTGAAAATGGGCAGAATGGGGTCAAAGGTTAGGACACAGAAGCGGGATCTATTCTATAGCCCTTATGCATCATAACTTACGTAAAATTGCTTCGATTGCGACAAAATTTTATCATATTATTTCGGAGGTATACCGAACCGGTTCTGTTGAATATCATCGATATGGGATCAAAGGTCAGGGCACAGGACTGAGATTTATTCCACAGCCATTATTCTCATAACTTGAGTAATGATTTCTGGTATGTTGGAAAGCGTATTATAATCAATGCGTTGCATGATTTTACAAACTTGTTGAAGATAACAACACTTCTTCTTGCTTAAACATTCTATAACTGTACAGCAATAACAAACGAAGTCTGCAAGTACCCAAGACTCGGAGCACATAAGTGCCACCATTTAATAAATAATAACCTTCGAGATAACCGAACATTAACATCGCATCACCGATGACATAAAAACAACAGAACTAGTACCCACAAAAGCTATATGCTATTTGTGTGCTAATTAATAAATCACTAGACCCAAGGTGCTAAAGTGGCTATTATAGCATCCGCTGTAGGCTGTCTTTGCTGTGAAAAAGGAGGTATCCAATAAAATTTAAACAGTATTCGTGCTCTGAATAATAAGAAACAGAAAACCGAAGTTGGGTCACACATAAAAATGTCATTTACGCTTTCCAACCGTAATTTGAAGAAGCTTATATGCTCCAGCTTTTTCAGTCCGTTCGCCTGTTGGCTCGATAACTCCCGTAAAAATGGTTCCATTTCGATATAATTTTAGTATGTGGTAGGGGACCCCCTCGGGATGAATCCTATTGAAAATGGGAGAAATGGGGTTATAGGTCACGACATAGGAGCGGGATTCATTCCATTGCCCTTATGCCTCATAACTTGCGTAAATATTGTTCGATTTCAATGAAATTTTAGTATGTGGTAGGGGACCGCCTGGGGACGAACTCTATTGAAAATGGGTGAAGTGGGGTCATAGGTCTGGACATAGAAGCGGGATGCATTCCATTGGACTTATGCGTCATAACGTGCGTAAAAAATGGTTCGATTTCGATGAAAATTTAGTGTGGTAGGGACCACCAGGAGAGGAACCCTGTTAAAAATGGGACAAATGGAGTCAAAGGGCAGGACATAGGATCGGGATCCATTCATTCGCCCTTATCATATACTATCAAGATGGACGTCAAGTAATTTTGCTACCTATATTTCCAATGGAAAAACTTTCCACACATTTCCTTCACAATTAGTGTGTTCCCAAGGATGGAAATTTGAACATCGATTAAAATAACTTACTATAACTAGGAATACTTAACATTTTCTAAAACATAAGCATAATTATATTAAAAAACAATAACGTTTCCTTTGGTGGTGTTGAAACCAGGAAAAAAGATGGCGCGACCTGTACTTTGATGACGTCAGTGGACAAATAAATGTTGGATTGCATAATTACGGTTATGGCTGAGAAAATATTATTACGGTTATGGTTTAGAAAATATTAAGTATTCCAAGATATGAAATGAAGCTATTTTAATCGATGTTCAAAATTTTCATTCTTGGGGACGCATTAATTGTGAAGAAAATGTGTACAGAAGTTTTTGCACTGGAAGTATAGGAAGCAAAAATTACTTGACATCCACCTTAAAGTTGCAATTATTGTATGTATGTATGTATGTACATTTTATTTTGAAAACGGCTCTAAGAATTTTGATGAAACTCGTTAACCTACCGCTTTCTGGTACTAGAAATGGATTTAGCTTGATTTCGACTTTAGGAGAACTCGTTTAGTGGGTTAAATAACAACCCCGAATTATAACGTTTTTAGTGTCATGGCGTCGTTCCATTAATGCTTCCAATGCTTAGAAATCTTATGACGTCACAATCTCGCGTTTGAGAATGTTGGCGCGCGGTCACGCCATCTGTCTCATTACGTCACACGTTGTGTTTGGATCCTATTAAAGTTTTATGACGTCATACTCTTGCGAGCATATGGTCGCGATTCCCATCTGCTTCATTACGTCACGCGTTGTGTGCGTATGTCCGTCCGCACGACAACTCGCGTAACAATCGTTCGATTTCGATGAAATTTTTGTATCTGGGTATCACCTAGGAAGAAACCTTATTTAAAGTGAACGAAATGGGGTGAAAAGTCAGTACATAGGAGCGGGATCCATTCCACTGCCGTTATGCGTCATAACTAACGTAAAAATGCTTCGATTTCGATGAAATTTTAGTATGTGGTAGGGGACCACCTGGCCACAAACCCTATTGAAAATGGGCGAAATGGGATCAAAGGTCAGTACATAGGAGCGGAATCACTTCCATCGCCATTATGCGTCATAACTTACGTAAAAAAGGTTCGATTTGGATGAAATGTTAGTATGCTGTAGGAGCCTGCTCTAGGGACGAATTCTATTGAAAATGGGCGAAATGGGGTCTAAGGTTAGGACACAGAAGCGGGATCTATTCTATAGCCCTTATGCATCATAACTTACGTAAAATTGCTTAGATTGCGACAAAATTTTATCATATTATTTCGGAGGTATACCAGAACCGGTTCTGTTGAATATCATCGATATGGGATCAAAGGTCAGGGCACAGGACTGAGATTTATTCCACAGCCATTATTCTCATAACTTGAGTGATAACTTGAGTAATGATTTCTGGTATGTTGGAAAGCGTATTATAATCAATGCGTTGCATGATTTTACAAACTTGTTGAAGATAACAACACTTCTTCTTGCTTAAACATTCTATAACTGTACAGCAGTAACAAACGAAGTCTGCAAGTACCCAAGACTCGGAGCACATAAGTGTCACCATTTAATAAATAATAACCTTCGAGATAACCGAACATTAACATCGCATCACCGATGACATAAAAACAACAGAACTAGTACCCACAAAAGCTATATGCTATTTGTGTGCTAATTAATAAATCACTAGACCCAAGGTGCTAAAGTGGCTATTATAGCATCCGCTGTAGGCTGTCTTTGCTGTGAAAAAGGAGGTATCCAATAAAATTTAAACAGTATTCGTGCTCTGAATAATAAGAAACAGAAAACCGAAGGTGGGTCACACATGAAAATGTCATTTACGCTTTCCAACCGTAGGTTGAAGAAGCTTATATGCTCCAGCTTTTTCAGTCCGTTCGCCTGTTGGCTCGATAACTCCCGTAAAAATGGTTCCATTTCGATATAATTTTAGTATGTGGGACCCCCTCGGGATGAATCCTATTGAAAATGGGAGAAATGGGGTTATAGGTCACGACATAGGAGCGGGATTCATTCCATTGCCCTTATGCCTCATAACTTGCGTAAATATTGTTCGATTTCAATGAAATTTTAGTATGTGGTAGAGGACCGCCTGGGGACGAACTCTATTGAAAATGGGTGAAGTGGGGTCATAGGTCTGGACATAGAAGCGGGATGCATTCCATTGGACTTATGCGTCATAACGTGCGTAAAAATGGTTCGATTTCGATGAAAATTTAGTGTGGTAGGGGTCCACCAGGAGAGGAACCCTATTAAAAATGGGACAAATGGAGTCAAAGGGCAGGACATAGGATCGGGATCCATTCATTCGCCCTTATCCCATACTATTAAGATGGACGTCAAGTAATTTTGCTACCTATATTTCCAATGGAAAAACTTTTCCACACATTTCCTTCACAATTAGTGTGTTCCCAAGGATGAAAATTTGAACATCGAGTAAAATAACTTCATATAATAACTTGGAATACTTAACATTTTCTAAAACAACCATAATTATGTTCAAAAACAGTAACGTTTCCTTTGGTGGTGTTGAAACCAGAAAAAAGATGGCGCGACTTGTACTTTAATGACGTCAGTAGACAAATAAGTGTTGGATTGCATAATTATGGTTATGTTTTAGAAAATATTAAGTATTCCAAGTTATAAAATGAAGCTATTTTAATCGATGTTCAAATTTTCATCATTGGGAACGCATTGCTTGTGAAGAAAATGTGTACAGAAGTCTTTCCATTGGAAGTATAGGAAGCAAAATTACTTGACGTCCAACGTAAAGGAGCAATTCCTGTATCTATGAAACTTTTATTTTGAAAACGGCTCTAAGGATTTTGATGAAAGTCGTTAACCTACCGTTTTCTGGTACTAGAAATCGATTTAGCTTGATCTCGACTTTAGGAAAATTCGTTTAATGGGTTAAATAACCAACCCGAATAACCACGTTTTCAGTGTTATGGCGTCGTTTCATGCTTAGAAATCTTATGACGTCACAAGCTCGCGATTGAGGTGTCGCCGCGCGGTCACGCCATCTGTCTCATTACGTCATGCGTTGTGTCTGGATCCTATTAAAGTTTTATGACGTCACACTCTTTCGAGCAGACGGTCGCGATTCCCATCTGCTTCATTACGTAACGCGTTGTGTGCGTATGCCCGTCCGCACGATAACTCGCGTAATATTTGTTCGATTTCGATGAAATTTTAGTATGTGGTAGGGGAACACCTGGGAAGGAACCCTATTGAAAGTGAACGAAATAGGGTCAAATGTCAGGACATAGGAGCGGAATAACTTCCATCGCCGTTATGCGTCATAACGTACGTAAAAATGCTTCGATTTGGATGAAATGTTAGTATGTTGTAGGGGCATGCCTGGAGACGAACTGAAAATGGGCGAAATGAAGTCAAAGGTTAGGACACAGGAGAGGGATCTATTCCATAGCCCTTATGCATCATAACTTACGTAAAAATGCTTCTATTGCGACAAAACGTTATCATGTTATTTTGGAGGTACACTGATCCGGTTCTGTTGAATATGATCGAAATGGGATCAAAGGTCAGGGCACAGGAGCGAGATTTATTCCACAGCCATTATCCTCATAACTTGAGTAATAACTTAATAATGATTTCTGGTATGTTGGAAAGCGTATTATAATCAATGCATTGCATGATTTTACTAACTTGTTTTCGTAGTGAGGAGGCTGGCTCATTTTCACGCGGGTGTTCTACTCTTTAGTTTTACGGAAATATGAGGAGGCTGGTTCGTTTTCACGTGAGGAGGCTGGCTCATTTTCACGCGGGTGTTCTACTCTTTAGTTTTATGGGAATATGAGGAGGCTGGCTCGTTTTCACGTGAGGAGGCTGGCTCATTTTCACGTGAGGAGGCTGGCTCATTTTCACGTGAGGAGGCTGGCTCATTTTCACGTGAGGAGGCTGGATCATTTTCACGCGGGTGTTCTACTCTTTAGTTTTATGGGAATATGAGGAGGCAGACTCATTTTCACGCGGATGTTCTACTCTTTAGTTCAATGGGAATATGAGGAGGCTGGCTCACTTTCACGTGAGGAGGCTGGCTCATTTTCACGCAGGTGCTCTACTCTTTAGTTTCATGGGGATATGAGGAGGCTGGAGCATGTTCACGTGAGGAGGCTGGCTGATTTTCACGCGGGTGTTCTACTCTTTAGTTTCATGGGGATGTGAGGAGGCTGACTCATTTTCAAGTGAGGAGGCTGGCTCATTTTCCCTCGGGTGTTCTACTGTTTAGTTTTATGGGGATATGAGGAGGCTGACTCATTTTCACGCGGGTGTTCTACTCTTTAGTTTAATGGGAATATGAGGAGGTTGGCTAATTTTCACGTGAGCAGGCTGGCCCATTTTCACGCGGGTGTTCTACTCTTTAGTTTCATGTGAATATGAAGAGGCTGACTCATTTTCACGCAGGTGTTCTACTGTTTATTTTAATGGGAATATGAGGAGGCTGGCTCGTTCTCACGTGATGAGGCTGGTTCATTTTCAAGCGGTGTTCTACTCTTTAGTTTTATGGGAATATGAGGAGGCGGACTCATTTTCACGTGAGAAGGCTGGGTCATTTTCACGCCAGTGTTCAACTCTTTAGTTTTATGGGAACATGAGGAGACTGACTCATTTTTATGCGGATGTTCTACTCTTTAGTTTAATGGGAATATGAGGAGACTAGCTCATTTTCACGCGGGTGTTCTACTCTTCAGTTTCATAGGAATATGTGCATTTTTTTTATCCAGGAGTTAACGACCACAGCGAGAAACTCATGAGCTAGAAGCAATGACCGGTCCGTATTGCGATGCAACTGGTTCCAGGGTAGGGAGAGAGAGAAAGCATAATCCAAAGCACACGACTCATGCCTCATCCGGGAATCGCACTTCTGCTCATCTTGGTCGGATGGTCAAAAGCCAGCGCATCAAATCATTCGGTCACCGGGGCAGCCTGTAGATCGCCACAAGATCAAAAGTAGACTGCAGACTACCCAACCTTCTATCGAGTCCAACAGAACACAGAAGTCCTGCAGTTCATATTAAAAAAACCCTAATCTACGGATTTATCGCAGGTACAGCGCATTTGACACGGTTGCACATTTTAGGTTGTGGACCCTCGTTTTTTCGTAGGATCTTGCCGACCTCTTTGCTTTAGTCTGATAACCTTCGGAATTATTCCGTCAAGTTTATGAGAAAGAATTAGGAGCATGGAATGCACATGACCAAAGCTTCGCGGTTAGTCTCTAGGTGTGCAACGAATCAGACTCGGTATTTCAGCGTTGGAAAAGATTCATGCAAGAATCGTACCAGACTGACCGAAAAAGCCATAACTCCGCAAAACTTAATTCCTGCATTACATTTTATAGCGAACTGCAGACATGTAGGCAAGTCTGGCTGACAGAGAATGGAAGATGACAAATAACTGAGGAAGAACTTTGCAAAGGACAAAGAAACGGATACCGAACTTGGCATGCGTACCAACCGTAGTAGCCCGCAATAAAAGCAAGAGAATGTACAGCGGTACGATACAGGTCGTATGGCTAAGCCATGTCGTGTATGTTAACTCTCTATTTCTCCAATAACAAGCTAAAAATTTCTCTGAAATGAATTTGGCGCAGTGGCCTAAGCGATGGCCTCTGATCATTCGTCCCAAAGGGGTCCGGGTTAGAATCCCTGCGAGGCATGGACTGGGTACTTATTAAAACCGGTTTGCTGTTGTTCAGGGCTTCTTCTTCGAAGAATTTTGATTGGGTGACAAAAGAAACTTTTCTCACCAAAGCAAATGAGGAGCTGAACCAACAGAGTGTTTGCAGAACATTTCTCGCACTTTCTGACTTGTCATCATGAGCTTGGAACTCATTCAATGCAAGTGGCCTCATTCTAATGCCTAAAACCAAAGAAATGACGAACAGGTAAAATATTCAAAACTTATTTTCTGGAGTGATGCTGTAAGGTTAGTACCTAATCGACAGAAATGTTCATTATTGATAGGATGTGGAGTGTGTAATCTGGATGCCTAACAGATTTGTTGCAACGTATATTACGATATGTTTTTCAGAAAGCATAGAATTTAAAAAGAGGCGGTCATTAAGGACCGAGCGATAACCCTATGGGGTTATGAGACCTAGTTACTTAATACGTATTTAGAGAACTGTATTTACAATTGCAAACTAACTTGTGCACAGGTAAACCGTGAAATGTATATGATATGGGTGTACAAATGTGGAAAATAGAAGAATAATTAAGATTACATTTGTAATTACTAAGGCGACACAATCAAAGCATCACATATTCAGCTGTAAGCTGTTGCTAATCACAGTAAGTGAAGAGTTTCTCCGATTCCAACATGAATGTTACAATAGCACGATGCTCGTCCATTCCCAAATCTGGCAAATTACTTCATTTTTAAATAATGCTAGGAAGTAAACAGAATGTCAAGCAAGAGTGAACGTGAAACTCCACGAAGAAATAGGTTCATTTCTTAATATCTGCTGTTGATCTAGATTCATTGAAGACTATAAATGGTAACCGATCCAGCTTGTCTAAATACCTAGCCTCTCTGGTGGCGCAGTGGTCTAATCCCTGGCTTCTGACCACTCGACAGAGAAGGGTCCGGGTTCGAATCCAGTGAGGTATGAATGTTGTGTTTGTGTTACGGCATTCGCTCTCTTCCTTACCTGGAACCAGTGCCCCAAAATTAGGGACGGGCGACGGCTTATAGCCCATTGAGTTGCACACGGTGGTCTTTAACTCCCCCACCCCACCACTCCCCAAAATAATTACTGCATCGTATATTTTAATAACATCCATGAACTCATCGTTGCCGCCCTAGTGGCGCAGGGGTCTAAGCGATGGCCTCTGATCATTCGTCCGAAAGGGGTCCGGGTTCGAATCCCAGCGAGGCATGGATGTTCTGTTTGTCTTACGGCACTGGCTCTCTCCCCTCCCTGGAACCAGTGACCCTAAATTAGAGACGGGCGACTGCTTGTAGCCCATTAAATTGTTCACGGTGGTCGTTAAACCTTCAATCAAAAAAAAAAAAGAACTCATCGTTATATGCTTCACACTTTGCATCTCGCTATAGAGAGTAAGCACGAGTTTCTGCTGCAACACTAGTCTAAGCGCTAGCTACAGATCATTCTTTTGAGATGGAACCGGGTTTGAATCCTGGGTAGGCATAGAGGTCGTGTATCCCTTCTGGCACTCGATCTCTCCCTTCCCTGGATCCAGTGGCCCTGAATTAGGGACAGGCGGCTGCTTACAGTTGTTCACGGCGTCGTCCAGCTTACAATAAAAAAAAATACTTTTTTTCTTCTACGAATCGCCTTCTGCTGCAACTAAACTTTCCGAAACAACTTTACCTAATGAAAATGCTCTTTTATTTTCAGAATTGCACACCGTTGCAAAATTCACCCTATTGAGCGCGATCGAATGAA